>JAODAL010040132.1:0-37240 GCA_025379985.1 Phyllomedusa bahiana
ATACTGGGGGCTCTATTACCTATCTACAGACTGGGGGACCCTATTATCTATATATCTAACTACTGGGGAACATATAACTTTTATATACCTACCTACCGAGGAGACCTATATACCTACCTACTGTGAGTGCGTCTATAAAGGAACTCCCCATCAAACACAGCAGACACCTGGTTTTTCTATCATAGCCCCAGTAGGTAGGTATATATGTGCTGGAAAAGTGAGGATTCTAAAATGTTTGTGTGGTAAATGCTGCAGAGACGAGTCGTGACCGGGGAAAGTCATCATGCTGGTCTGGGCTGGATGGAGAAGAGAAGGGAAAGTGAACGACTCTGATCAGAAAAGACGTCTCCTGTGAGTCACTACATGTAACTGCTGTGTCATCACTTATATTTCTGCATCTACATACAACTAGTATATGCCACTATATGATCCCTGTATGGCGTTAATATACGTCTTCAGAGCCTGCGTACCACTGATAATCACATGTGGTGGTCGTGTTTTGTCATGGTATGGCAATATATGTGGTCTGGCCTTAGGTACTAATAGTTTTGGGTTTTGGTATTGTAGGAGGATTTTTTTTCCTAGTAATAATGCTTTGTCTGGTATATTTGCTTCATGTATAGGTGTATTTTTTGGTGACTGTTATTTATAAGGTATTACACTGTCATACGCAGGTGAGCGCTTTTGAAAAGCAGATTTTCCAGTGTTGATTATCATTGTGCAGTGACTGCTGAGGTGATGGACAGGATCTATGTGGAATATGCAGAAAATTATAACAGGAACATAAGTTTTTTTCTCTGTAAAAATACCTGCCGCAGTTCACAATGTGGCGTAAAAAATGCCATGTGAACCCAGCCCTACTGATCAAAACTTTACACAAAGAGCACGGGCCCCGGATGTTTTGGGACCCTAGCAACGCCCCTGGGCACGACCACGATCCATGACAGGAGTTGCGGTGTGAACTGTGATAAGGGCAAACAAAAAATGGCATGACTGTGCTTACATAATCAAACAGGGAGGCACTCATCCTTCTCCCCTTTAAAGGTTAACCCCTTACCGACATTTGCCATAATCATACGGCAATGTCGGGAAGGGGTTCCCGCAAATTGCCGTATGAGTACGTCAAGCCGATCTTGCGTGCTCAAAAGCGGAGCGCGCAAGATCGCGGCATGGAACCGGCGGTATATTACCGCTGGCATCATGGCGCATCCCCCACGGCCGCGGGGGATTAACCCCCGATGTCGCGACATCGTGGTCGCGACATCGCGGCTGCGGGAGGCAGGAGTGAGCTCCTGCTGCCCGAGATCCGGCGCAGTAATGGCGCTGAGCGCCGCTACTGATTCTCCTACCAGGCAGCCCGGATGCTGAATGACAGCATCCGGGTTGTCTGGTGACATCACAATGCATTGTGGGCAGCGTGACTGACAGTTGCAATGGAGACCAGCAAACAGCTATAAGCTGTATGCTGATCTCCTATTGCATGAACGATCTGACGATCGTTCATGCAATTCCCCCCTGGGGAAAAGTGCAAAAAGTGTGAAAAAGTAAAAAAAAAATGTAAAAAAGTAAAACACAAACAAAAAAAATAAAATAAAAACACGTACATCGCTCTTTTCCCCTTTACAAACGCCAATCGCCCCAAAAAAGATCAAAAATAAATAAAGTACCCATATTTGGTATGGCCGTGTGCGTAGCGACCCACCCTATAAATTTGTCACGTTAATTAACCCTCACGGTTTACGCCGTAAAAAACAAAAACAAAAAACAGTCACAGAATTGCAATTTTTGTAATCCTTTCAGGGACATAAAATTGGGAAAAAAAAGCCCATCAAAATTTATATAAAAAACCAAAGTTGACCAATTTAAAAAGTCGTTTCCCTCCCCCAAAAAAAAAGTCCCTTTCACTCCCTGGGATTTGGAAAAAAATTTTTAAAATCCCGGCTATTAGAAGATGCGAGCATAAAATTTTTTTTACACAAATTTAAAAACACTTTTTTTTACAAAAAATTGTGGGTTTCAAATAAAAAAAAAACATAAAATTGGGTAAACACCGTAATCTTTTTCAACCCCAGAGTAAAAACTAACTTTCACGGGAAAACTGCATGGTGAACCTGTTTTAAAAAAAAAAATAAAAATACCTGCTAGGGGTTGCAGTTTTTTTCTTCACCCTGCCTTCCAAAAAAAATTTAAAAAAGGGGATATAAAGTCTTTCCCCCTCAAAAAAGTTACCATAAAAAAAGTCAACTCATCCCGGGAAAAAAAAAAAGTCCCCATACCCGCTCCAAAACAGAAAAATTTAAAAAAAATTTTTGGGTCTCAAATGCGGGGTGATGCAAAAACGTTTTTTTTCCTTTTCAAATTTAAAAATGTTTTTTTTGTGTTTTAAAACAGTTTAAAAAATAAAAAAAAAAATACAAATGGGTATCCCCTTTTAATCGTTTTCAACCCCCGCTGAGGAAAACAAACATTTCATTTTTTACCGCACCGTGCCCCTGAAAAAATAAAAATAAAAAACACTACCAGGATTGCTGTTTTTTTGTACAAAATTTCCTCACAAAAACCTTAAAAAGTGGTTTAAAGGGATCCCCATTCCCCCATAATGGTACCCTAATGGTGTCATGTTAAAAAACTAAAGGGGTGGGTTATGCAAATTTTCTATGGCAGCCCCTCATAAAGTCACAATTTAAGGGTCTCCCTGAAGGGCCACTTTCAAAGTTGGCAAGGTTTAACTGAGGGCTTCCCGGGGCAGAAAAAAAACGGTGCTCTCCTTGGGCCCGCGAAGAACTCCAGTGGCCCCAAGCCCGGCCCCGGCCCCCCAAAGGGAAAGAATCCCGCAGGGCAGGGGTGAGTAAAGTCATCAGTGCCTCCGTGGGGGTCATTTCCCCATTTGCCTGTGGCCCGGGGCCCAAAAACAGAGCCCAGTGAGGCTTCAGGGAGCGGAGGAAAAGGGGGGTACTGGGATTTTTTATTTTATAAAGCCCTATTAAAATGCCCAACTTTTATACTGGGGGGCCATATATCTAGCCCTTTACTGGGGGCCAAGGGAATACCTAGCCATATACTGGGGGGCCACGTAACCCACCTAGTAAAACTGGGGGGCCCTGTAATACCTTTGTATACTGGGGGCCCAAAAAAAAATAACCCCTTTTTTAATATTGCACCAACATAGCCATTTTAACAAACCCATCCCATATACTGAGCCATTTTAACACCTAGCAAAAACTGGGGGCCCCTAATATTTAAAAATAAAACCTTTTTTTTATATAGCGCAACATATCCCTGTAACTACCATCTATATACTGAGGCCATGTAACTACCTAGCTAAATTTTTTGGGGCCTGTAATAACTACCCAAATATTGGGGTTTATGTAAAAATACCTATATATACGGGGCCAAATTTCCTTTTCTAGTATAAAATGAGGGCCATATTAAACCTTTTTTACTATATCTGGGGCCTTTTTCCTACCACCGTATATGGGGGCCCATTACCTGCCCCATTTTCTGGGGGGCCATATTTCCTGCCTAGCATACTGGGGACCCTAAATTTCCTACCTATACTTTTATACTGGGGGGGCCCATTACCCGCCACTATTTTGGGGGCTCTTTACCATCTACGACTGGGGGACCCCCATTAAACTAAAATTTTTTAATACTGGGGAACAAATAATTTTTAAATTTCCTACCCACCGAGGGGGCCTATTACCTACCTAAAAGTGAGGGGGTCTATAAAGGGGAAATCCCCCTCAAAACACAGCAGACACCCTTTGGTTTTTTATTTTGCCCCAGTAGGTAGGTAAAATATGTGCTGGAAAAAATGAAAGGGTTCTTTAAAAAAGTTTGGTGGTAAATCTGCAAAAACGAGGGCGTGAGGGGGAAAGTAAACATGCAGGTCTGGGCTGGATGGAGAAGAGAAGGGAAAGTGAACGACTCTGATCAGAAAAGACGTCTCCTGTGAGTCACTACATGTAACTGCTGTGTCATCACTTATATTTCTGCATCTACATACAACTAGTATATGCCACTATATGATCCCTGTATGGCGTTAATATACGTCTTCAGAGCCTGCGTACCACTGATAATCACATGTGGTGGTCGTGTTTTGTCATGGTATGGCAATATATGTGGTCTGGCCTTAGGTACTAATAGTTTTGGGTTTTGGTATTGTAGCAGGATTTTTTTTTCCTACTAATAATGCTTTGTCTGGTATATTTGCTTCATGTATAGGTGTATTTTTTGGTGACTGTTATTTATAAGGTATTACACTGTCATACGCAGGTGAGCGCTTTTGAAAAGCAGATTTTCCAGTGTTGATTATCATTGTGCAGTGACTGCTGAGGTGATGGACAGGATCTATGTGGAATATGCAGAAAATTATAACAGGAACATAAGTTTTTTTCTCTGTAAAAATACCTGCCGCAGTTCACAATGTGGCGTAAAAAATGCCATGTGAACCCAGCCCTACTGATCAAAACTTTACACAAAGAGCACGGGCCCCGGATGTTTTGGGACCCTAGCAACGCCCCTGGGCACGACCACGATCCATGACAGGAGTTGCGGTGTGAACTGTGATAAGGGCAAACAAAAAATGGCATGACTGTGCTTACATAATCAAACAGGGAGGCACTCATCCTTCTCCCCTTTAAAGGTTAACCCCTTACCGACATTTCCCATACTCATACGGCAATGTCAGGTAGGGGTTCCCGCAAACTGCCGTAGGAGTACGTCAAGGCGATCTTGCGTGCTCAAAAGCGGAGCGCGCAAGATCGCGGCATGGAACCGGCGGTATATTACCGCTGGCATCATGGCGCATCCCCCACGGCCGCGGGGGATTAACCCCCGATGTCGCGACATCGTGGTCGCGACATCGCGGCTGCGGGAGGCAGGAGTGAGCTCCTGCGGCCCGAGATCCGGCGCAGTAACGGCGCTGAGCGCCGCTACTGATTCTCCTGCCAGGCAGCCCGGATGTTGAATGACAGCATCCGGGTTGTCTGGTGACATCACAATGCATTGTGGGCAGCGTGACTGACAGTTGCAATGGAGACCAGCATACAGCTATAAGCTGTATGCGGATCTCCTATTGCATGAACGATCTGACGATCGTTCATGCAATTCCCCCCTGGGGAAAAGTGCAAAAAGTGTGAAAAAGTAAAAAAAAAAAGTAAAAAAAATAAAACACAAACAAAAAAAAATAAAATAAAAAACACGTACATCGCTCTTTTCCCTTTACAAACGCCAATCGCCCCAAAAAAGATCAAAAAATAAATAATTAAATTTGGTTTTGGCCCGTGTGGTAGGACCCCCCCTAAAAAATTTGTACGTTAATTAACCGCCCGGTAAACCCCGAAAAAAAACAAAAACAAAAAACAGTCACAGAATTGCAATTTTTGTAACCCTGCAGAATAAAATGGTAAAAAAGCTATCAAAATCTATAAACGCCAAGTTGTACCAATTAAATGTCGTTCATCCCGAAAAAAAAAAAGTCCTACACAGCTCTGTATTGGAAAAATTTAAAATTTGGCTATTAGAAGATAGGATGCATAAATTTTGTTTTACACAAAAAAAAACCTTTTTTCACAAAAAATTGTTTTCAAAAAAAAAAAAACTACATAAATTGGGTATCCCTAATCGTCTCAACCCACGAGTAAAACTAACTTGTCACGGATCTGCATGGTGAACGTGTTAAAAATAAAAATAAAAAACATGCTGGTTTGCAGTATTTTCTTCACCCTGCCTTCCAAAAAAAAAGGGGATTTAAAAGCGTTTAAAAATTTCTTGTCCCCCTCAAAATGTTCCCAATAAAAAACGTTAATCATCCGCAAAATAAAAAGTCCTATACGCTCCAAAAAACAGAAAAAAAAAAAAAAGTTATGGCTCTCGACGCGGTGATGCAAAAACTGTTTTCTTTTAAAATAAAAGTTTTTTTTATTGGTAAAAGCAGTAAAACATAAAAAAAATATACAAATGTGGTTGCTGTAATGATCAACCTGCTGGGAAAACTAGCATGCATTTTATGCACAGTGACGCTGTAAAAAAATAAAAATAAAAAAACATCCCAGGTTGCTGTTTTTTGAAAAAAAAAAAAACCCTCACAAAAACCTTTAATAAAAAGTGATCAAAGGCATACATGCCCCCCATAAAGGTACCAATAAAAAACATCAAATCTTTGTAAAAACAAGCCCCAAGCCTCTTATGCAAAAAAAATTTAAAAAAGCTATGGTGTCGAATAGGACAAAATAAAAAGCAACTTTTTATAAACTCGCTTTATTGTGTTAAAAATAATAAAACATAAAAAACTATATAAAATTTTATCAAATTTAATTGTACCGACCCCATGTTGTTATCCCCGTCATTTTTCCCGTATTTGGAAAACTGTAAAAATTAAGCCCCAAAAACATGTCGGAATGCGTTTCCCCCTCCCTTTCCCTGGCCCAATGCTAAAAAAAAACTACGGAACACCTGTGCGCCCAAAATGCAAAATAAATCCTTAGATGGATCCTGAGGGGTGTTGAATCCAAAATGGGGGCAACTTCTGGAAGGTTTCACCTGTTCTAGTCTTTTTGGGGGTTTGCGATGCGACATGGCCCAGCAATATTGTGCGCCCCAAAAACCCCAAAAAGCGCTCCTCCCCTTTTCCCCCCCCATGCGCCCAAAACAGCAGTTTACACCCACATGTAAGGTATTGCGAACTTGGAAGAATTGCGTAAACCCAAATTTTGGGGGTTTTTTCCAAGTTCCTTGTAAAAAATTAAAAAAATTTTTAGCAAATTTTAAAATTATTGGAAAAAAAAATATTTTTTTATTTTCGGCGAACGCTAAAAAAATTTGTGAAACGCCTGTGGGGTCGTTTTTACTCATACACTTTGGATATATTCCCTAAGGGGTGTGTTTCCCAAAATTTGGGGGTTTTTTTGGGGGTTTTTTTAAAATTTGGAACCTTGGGTGTCCGCAAAATGAAATGGCCCCTAAATAAAATTGTAATGAAAAAAGGGGCCCCCGGTCAGTAGGTGTCCTCCCCATTTGGGGGGTTTGGTTTAGCAAATTAAAGCCTAGGGCCACATATGGGATATCTTGAAAACAGCGAATTGGGGAATCAATATTAATTGCATTTCCCGTACATTTACCGTATTTTTGTCAATTTTTGTATAAAACTGAAAAAAAGCTAAAAAAGTGAAAATTTTTAAAATTTTAATTCCACTTTGCTTTAATTCCTGTGAAACACCTAATGGGTTAATAAACTTCCCAAAATTTTGGTTTTGAATACTTTAAGGGGTGTAGTTTTTAATGAGTTCATTTTGGGGGTATTAACTACAGGTCAAAACAAAGTAGTTTTTGAAATGGCTGGTCCCTAAAAAATGTGTATTGAAATTTTTTTGAAAATTTGAAAATTTCTCTAAATTTATAAGCCCCCCAATGTCGTAAAAAAAAAAAGACTTTTAAAAAATTTTCCAAATACAGCGACATTGGGGATGTAGTTATAAACTTTTTTGAGGGGAAATAACTATCTGTTTACTGCAAAATTTTTTTGAATTTTAAAATTTTAAATTTTTCCATTTTTCCGATTTTTTGATATTTTTCACAAAAAAAATCTTTTTTTGGACCAAATTTCTTACAAATTTTTGCAAAGTGTCAAAAAAAACAATTCTAAATCCATGGATGGGTTTTAAAGTGTCAAAAAGTTATTCTCCTAAAGGACCATGACAGATTAAAAAAAATGGGGCTCGTCAGAAGGAAAAAAAGGCTCCGGCGGTAAGGGGTTAATTAGTTACAAGATGGAAAATAATGAAGCTCCCCATTACCGCAATGATGATGTTGCTTTAATTTCTGGGGCCGAGCAGCTCTCCCGGGGTCAGTTTTTTGGGGTTGGGGTTTTTCCCGCCGGAAACTTTTATCAGGTCCTCAGAGAGGGGAAATCCCAGAGTGGATTTGTGGTCATGGGTTTAAAGATGTCTTGTTTTCCTCTACAGAAACAAGAATTATATCTTGGCAATAGAAAGACTGGCTATATCTTGAAAGTTCAGGCTGGTTTCCCTGATACCAATGTATTTCATAGTTTCATAGTTTGTAGGTGAAAAAAGACGGGGGCCACCCAGTTCAGCTGTTGGCAAAGGGTGTTGACCCAGGGGGAAAAAAAACCCCAATGGGTAGAAAAAATTGTCTCCTTTTTTAGGGAAAAAATTCCTTCCACTCCAATCTGGATCGGAAAAATCCCGGATAATGCCCCCCTCTCCAAAACCCTAGAACAAAAATTGTTATATTTTTAGTCCAAAAAATGCCCCCCAAACCCGTTTTTAACTCTTTTAGTAAATTCCCCCATGAAAAGTTCTCTGGCAGAGATTTCCACGTTCCTCTTTTTTCGTAAAAGAATCCCTTTCTATGTTTTTGTAAAAAATTTTTTCCCTAAAGCGTAGGGTTTGCCCCCTTGTTTAGATACAGTCCTGGGTATAAAATAAATTTGGGGAGATCTTTTTTTGCCCCTTTTGATGTTTTAAACTTATTTATTAGCCCCCGAAGCCGCTTTTCCAAAAAACTAAAAACCAAATCTTGTTTATTTTTTGGGGTTTACTGTAGTCACCAGTCCTTTTATTATTTTTTTGTGCCCCCTTTGTACTTTCAAGCTTACAATGTCTTTCCTGGCATGGTGCCCAAAATGTAACATATTCCTGTGTGGTCTAACCAGTGTTGTATAATGGGAAAATAATTTTATTATGTGCCTTAGCCCCCTTTAATGCCCCATGATCCTATTACCCTTTGGCAGGCTGTCTGACTGGCTGCTAAAATTAAGTTTACGTCCACCAGGTTTCCCAAGTCTTTCCCCATGTCATTTTACCACCCTTTTTTCCATTTAAAATGTAGTCGAAAGGTTTTTTCCCCCCCCTTTGTGCATAACCTTGCTTTATCTGTATTAAATTTTATCTCCCATTTCCCTGCCCAGCCTCCAATTTAAATCCAGATCCCCTTTGTAAAAACCCCACATTACCCTCTATTGTGTTGATTACTTTACAGAGCTTAGTATCGTCTGCAAAGATCGTTTTCTCTTGCACCCATGTGAAAGTCGTTAATAAAAATTTTGAAGAGGTAGGGACAATACTGCCCCTTGTGGCCCCCACTAGTAACAGAAATCCAGCCCCAGTATGTCCGTTAATTCCCACCCTTTGTTTTTATAGTGAGCCGTTGCTTACCCACTTGCACCTTTTTCCCCCCGCCCAACATTCTCTTTTTATTACAACCTTTATGTGGACCCGTATGAATTGCTTTAAAAAAATCTAGATATATGAATCCGTGCTCCCCCGTCAGTCTGGAACTAATTCCTCATAAAAAAATGATGAGATTAGTCTGACAAAAACCGACCCTTCAAAACCCCCATGTGGAACGGCGTTTTTTTTCATTTTTTTCAGTCAGATACTCCAGGAAAAGCATCTTGAGAAAAAACCTTCAAAAAATTTTACCCACAACAGAGGTCAAACTTACCCTATAGTTTCCCGGATCATTTTTGACCCCTTTTTGAATATTTGGGACCAATTTGCTATGCGACAATCTTTGGGGCACACCAAATTTTTTAGACGTCCATAAATATTAAAAATAGGGGCCTATCTATGACATCACTTAACTCTTAGGAACGTGGGGTATGCATTTGGAACCCGGGGTTTTTTTTTTTTTAATTCTTAAGACAGAGCTGCACTTCTTCTTGGGTAAAGACAAGAAAAATTTTAAGTTGGAGTTTACCTCATCCCTTTTCAACAGGAAAAATCATCCTCCTCGGTAAATTACGGGGAAAAAAATGTTTAATAGGTTTGCTTTTTTTCTCATGCCCCTCTACTGTTTCCCCCGTATTTTTAAAGGGCCAAAATTTTCTGTTTTAATTTTTTACTATTTATATAGTTAAAAAATATTTTGGGTTTTGTTTTACTTTCTAGGGGATACTCTTTCCTTTCCGTTTGCTTCCTTATCTTTATTTTACCACTTTTTTTTTTTTCCCCATAGCTTCTTGTGCCCCTTTTTATACCTCCTGTTTTAGTAGGGTGAAAAAGTTTCTTTTTGTTTTTTTTTGCCTTTTACATCCTGTTGTTCCCTTGGGTTTTTCCTTTTCTATTATTTTATTTCCATTTAAGGTATGTTTTCCCCTCCGTGGAGCCCAGGATGTTTTTAAAAATATCCCCTTTATTATTGTTCTGCCAATTTTTAAAACACATTTTCCGTCAATACGGTTTGGGCCTCCCTAAGCAGAAAAAAAATTGCCCTTCCTAAAAATTTAGTGTTTTGTGGTTCCTGACAAAAAACTCTATTTAAGGTTTTAAAAGGAAATTTTTATATTTGGTCATATTTCCCGGTGCCCCCCAACCCGAACCTTTTACTCGTCAGGTCTTTAGTCAAAATTAAGTTAGAAGGGCCCTTTTTTAGTGGTTCTTGCACCATTTTGGGAAAGGTAATTTCATTGTTATTTAAAAAACCCGTTTCTTTGTGAGAGTAAGGGGTTTCAGATTTTCCCGTTTTGTCCTGGATAGTTTTTAAAAGCGCCCATAAAATAACCCCATTTTTGATTAGGCCTCATCTATTTGCTGGGAGTACATCTTCTATGGGTTTGTTTTTTTGGGGGGCTTTAGCAGACCCCTATTTGTATTTATTGTTTTGTTACCCCCTGTTATTTCCCATAATGTTTCCATTGTTTATTATGTTATTCTTTCGCAGTGTTTGGGTTCGACAGGATTTTAATAGAGACAGAAATCCCCCTTTCCGGGGTTTACGATCCTTTCTAAATGGGACTGTAATCCTGCAAGTTAAACCGCCAGTCGTAGCTCTCGTCCAGCCTGTCTTTTGTTATCCCACTATGTCATATTTTTCTTTAGCTATTAGTAATTCTAGTTCATTTATTTTGTTGGTCAGACTCTTGGCATTGGGTTTCAGCATGAAAATTTTGAGATTTTTCAGTTTTTATTCCTTTCTCCCTGATATTAATAAAACTTACTGTAAGATTTACATTCCAAACCTTAAATACACCATAAACTCTGAACAAGGTACCATCCTCACTTGCTACAATGGTGAGCTCTGTGTTATGGTGATGAGACAGGATAAAAACCCCATTGCTAACAATGCAGTACAGTGTATGAGCTCCGTGTTAATGGTGGTGAGTGTCCAGGGCAGAGCCGGGACGATGGGCAGGCAGAGGTAGACGATCACCTAGGGCACCTACCTCTGCCTGTCACTAGGGGCGCGTAGGCATGGAGCTGGCTCAGTTGTTGAGCAATCTCCATACACTGCAGCGCTGCTGGATGTCTCTCTATACAGCAGGGACCAGAGTGGGTTACTTCCTTCCCCCTCCTTCCTCCTGGTGCAGAGGGAAGGTGACAGGGATGGCCGTACATTGGTGGCAGTGACTATGGAGCGAGATGTTAGGAGAGATTACAATCCATCTCTCCTAACATGTCTGCTCCCTGCGAAAGCTTCCTGTCACATGAACACCCAGTGTATGCTGGGAAGAGTGTGCAGAGCTTCGTCCCTCTCTCCCCAGTGGAGCCCTGAGAGAGCAAGTGCTCACAGGAGATACAAGTGTTTTACTGTGTGTGGGGTGGGGGGAATTATAGCTGGAGGGTGTTGTGGTTGGAGGGGGGAAAATACAGGGAGATGGGGGCTATACTGCGAGGAAGGTAGAGTGGGAGAGGGTGGAGCTATAGTGGGAGGGGGCTATACTGGGAGGGGGCGGCTATACTGGGAGAGGGTTATAGTGGGAGGGGGTATAGTGGGAGAGAGGGGCTATATTGGGGGGGTATAGTGGGAGAGTGGGGAGCTATAGTGGGAGGGGGAGGCTATATTGGGAGAGGGGGGTATAGTGGGAGAGGGTCGCTATACTGTGAAGGAGGTATAGTGGGAGAAGGGGGAGCTATAGTGGTAGGGGGCTATACTGGGGGGAGGCTATAATGGGAGAGGGTTATAGTGGGAGAGGGGGGCTATACTGGGGAGTACAGTGGGAGAGGGGGAGCTATAGTGGGAGAGGGAGGCTATATTGGGAGAGGGGTATAGTGGGAGAGGGGGCTATACTGGGAGAGGGGGTATAGTGGGAGAAGGGGGGTATACTGGGAGGGAGGTATAGTGGGACAGAGGGGGGCTATAGTGGCAGGGGGAGGCTATATTGGGAGAGAAGGTATAGTGGGAGAGAGGGGTATAGTGGGAGGTGGTACACTGGGAGGGGGAGGCTATATTGGGAGAGGGGCGGTATAGTGGGAGAGGGAGAGCTATAGTGAGGGGGGCTATACTGGGAGGGAGGTATAGTGGGAGAGGGAGGAACTATAGTTGGAGGGGGGCTATAGTGGAAGGGGGATGCTATACTGGGAGGGGGTATAGTGGGAGAACAGGGCTATACTGGGAGAGAGGAAGCTATAATGAGAGGGGGCTATACTGTGAGGAGGAGGCTATACTGGGAGAGGGAGGTATAGTGGGAGAGGGAGGATCTATAGTTGGAGGGGGGCTATTCTGTGAGGGGGAGGCTATACTGGGAGGGGGGTATACTGGGAGAGGGGGGCTATACTGGGAGAGAGGGAGCTATTCTGGGAAAGAGGGAGCTATACTGAGAGGTGTCTATACTGTGAGGGGGAGGCTATACTGGTAGAAGGAGGTATAGTGGGAGAGTGGGGAGCTATAGTGGGGGGCTATACTGGGAGGGAGAGGCTATACTGGGAGAGGGGGCAATACTGGGAGGGGGTATAGTGGGAGAGAGCAGCAATAGTGAGAGGGGGAGGCTATACTGGGAGAGGAGGGTATAGTGAGAGAGGGGGAACTACAGTGGGAGATGGGGCTATACTGGGAGAGTGGGGTAAAGTGGGACAGGGTGGCAAAAGTGGGAGGTGGCTATACTGGGAGGGGGAGGCTATACTGGGAGAGGGGGATATATTGGGAGAGGGGGAGCTATACTGGGAGGGGGGTATAGTGGGAGAGGGGGAAGCTATAGTGAGAGAGAAGGCTATAGTGGGAGGGGTGTATTTTTAGGGAAAAGGGGTATGTGGGGGGAGGGGGGGGATATAAGGGGAAAAAGGGGGTTTTGTGGGAGGGGAAAGTTATTTAAAGGGTGAAAGAAAAAGTTTTGGGGGAGTGTTTTTTTTTAAATTTAAAATGTTTTTTTTTTTCTTTTTTTTTTTCCCCGTGTTTAGTACTGGTGGAAACTGATAGACGCCTTTCCATTTTTAAATTTTTACTGGGGGAAAAGTGGGGGGGGTTAGTGTCAGCCTTGGAGGCAAAAAACATCCTGGCTGACCATCCCCTCCCACTTTTTACCCCAGTAGCCCCAAAAAATCAGGGGGGACTGGGAAGAGGGGTTTTCCCTTTAGAAGTGGGATTAATTTTTTTTAAAGGTCTGCTTTGGGGGGAAGCTGCCCGGTGGTATTTTTTGAATGGGAAAGGAAACCCCCCGATATCCAAAGGGGGTACCCCCTTTTGTAATTTTTAGGCTGAAACTGTCGGTTTTTCTTTGAATGGTTTTGAAAAAAAGGGGGGGGAAACCGTCTTTTTTTAAATAAGCTTTTTTTTAAACTTTTGTCTGGATTTTTCCAGTTAAAAAATTTGGGAAAAAAAACGACTTGAAAGCCCCCTCAAATTTTTCCCCTAACCAGCAAGTTAAAAAACCCCCACATTAAAGAGTCTGTTTTTTATTTGGAAACCCGGCTTTTTCCCTGTACCCCCGGTGTGTTGGGTAATGGGGATGACAGACTTCTCTCGATTTCGATTTACTGGGGCTTTTGGGGGTCAACCAGCGGTTTTTTTTTGTTAAAACCCTAACATGGGGGGCCCGTGTTTTAACCCGGAATTTACAAAAAAACTGCTGGTGACAACCCAAAACCCCCGTGTTAAATACTATGCGCCCTGGAAAGGGGGGAAAAACCCCGATCGGCATTCGGCCCTTTAAATTTTGGTTTTTTTTTTAAATTTAAAATTGGGGGTGCAGCGGTACAAACATGTAAAAAAGCTGGCACTTAGCCAACGCGTTTCGGGCCACTTGTGCCCTTGTTCACAGCTTATTAAAAACTGTAACAAACATGATTTAAAAACAAACACCAGCCAATTGGCAACTTGCATGAATGTGACATTAAACTGCCGTCATAACCAATCACAGGGCAGAATTCACGGACAATGAGACTTATTAGATGTTATATCAGTATATCAATAGCAAATCACTTCTATAGTTTAACCCCAGTGGTGCCCTAGTGTTAAGCTTCAGGATCCAATAAGCTTCCCTTTGACGTAGTTTGCCCATCCAATTACCTCCCTGATATGGTTTTTCAATGGCTTCTATTGCATAAAATCTGAAACTTGTTGTATCACCTTGATGGTTTTCTATGAAATGCTTAGCAGCTCCTGATGTATGTCCTGTGTTTTTTTTTATACTACTTAGGTGTTCACTTATTCTTATTTTAATTTGCGTATGGTGCTGCCTACGCATTTTTTACAACATGTTACACATTCAATAATGTATACATAATGTTAAAATAGCAGCGGTACTGTTACATGTTTATTGCCTTCCCTGCATTTAAAGGAAACGATCATCTGTGGAACTTTTGTTTGAATAAATATGCAGCAATCCATTACCATGTCAGAATGTTTTGCAAAACTAGCGCAGGTGTTTGATATGGAAGCAACCACCGGCCCTGTCAATAAAGATTGTAGACAGACGTTTGAAGAATTAGAGAAAATAAAAATCAAAGAATTAAAACTATAGTGGAATCACCAATCACTCAAAACCTATGGAGAGAAAAAAAAAATACCGAGAGGATTACATATAAAAAAATTTCCTTCATTTAATGCTCCAGAAGAATTTTTACATAGATGGTATGGTGCATTAACAGACTGCTCTTTAACTCTAATCAATCTTATTGTGGAATATGAGGAAGAAAGATGAAAAGAAATTGAAGCACAGGTTACTACACTGGAAGATAAAGTGGAAATATTTAAAAATGAAAAGGACTTTGCAAATATGCAAAACAAAATGAAGGAGAATATAAATAAATTGGAAAAAACAATAATGGAAAATAAAAAGAAAAAATTTCTCAGAGACAGTGATGATTACAAAAACGATAAAATCTATACCTGGTCGCGTATAAGACAACCATACACACCAAAATCTATTTGAAGAAAAAAATGGCACAATAGAGAAAAAAGATCAGTGAGTTTTTCTGATGTGGAAAGTATGGACAACACAGATTCAAAAGCAGGAGACAAGGATGATGATGATATGGAAAATCAAGTACAATATGAAAATGCCATTCTCCCAAAAAACGGAAAAACTCGAGGAGGAGACGAAGAAAAAGGAAATACACCGAAAACGACACGTACATCCAGCCAACCGAAAAAAACACAAGGAAAAAATAGACAATGCTCAGGTGGTAATATTGACACCAACTATCCTTACTAAACCCCAAATGCAAATATTAGAACAAGGACTGAATTTTGTACCCTCCTCTGATTTTGATTTATTTTATACTATGTTGGACCTTAATAAATTTGTTAGACTTCTCACGGTAAAGAAACACTTTTATAGTGAGTATGAAAAAACAGATTCCAATATAGGAAATATGGATAGATTTGAAATAGAAAATGAACTCACAAACTTGGCATTTAATGAACAACTTGGGTTAAAAATTCTACATGAGCTACAACAAGAGGGAGTACAACAAGAGGGAGACAATCCAGAAAATATACACAATTTAGGATATACACCTGACATACATTGTAGAACACCAAATCCAGGGTTTTACCGGATTAAGGCCAGAGTACCAGCATTGGAAATATTCCAAAATACTATGGAAAGGGACTTAGTGGCCCTACAAAATAAAAATGCAGATAAACAAAGGAAATATGGGAATTTAACTTGGAGCCAGGTAACAGCTTAAAAAAAATACAAAGAAAACGATAATCTTGTGATAAAAAGAGCAGACAAGGGGGGAGCTACAGTCCTACTGGACAAAGGTCTATATATAAAACAGTTATATATAGAAACAAATGACACCAGCGCTAACTCTTCTATATGTCTCCCAACTAAATGTAGCAACTTTCCAGAAAATAAAATAGCTCAACAATCACTGTTGATTGAAGCAATGGTGAACACCTGATCCAGTGGTTAATCCACAATCAGCTCTTCTACCCTAATCAACTCCGTATCTCACAACTAAAGGTCATTATAAAATACACATAAAAGCACCAAAAATTACAAGAACTCTTGCAACATACCTAAAAGCTCTTTCCATAAAATGCATCCGATCGTATTATATCCACAGCGATCCACTTTACTGACAAAGTAAGGAATGGAACGTTCGTGTTCAAATTAACCAAGCGCTCGGCCGGCAGCGCTCAGATATCCAACACGTAAAAACTAACTGGCAGGAACTAAGGTGACGTCACCTAGACTACAGAGGCTTGTCCAATAAAAAGTACCAACGCGTTTCGGAAGAAATCACGGCTTCCTTCATCAGGGCTGCATTGGAATTGCCAAGCTAGCATTAACTACCATCCCTTTCTTTCTGTCAGTTTAGATGAAAGCGATTAGATGTAAATATAAAAACATTTAATCTTTATTATCAAAATATTAAAAAAAAATTTACTAAATTCTCACTAGCATTATATATCCTTAAAAGTAATAATCCCAAAAAGTTACAATAATATAACTAGTGATAATCCCTAAATAAATCCTTTAAAAATATACATATTTGACAAGTACCATCATGCATTGTGTTCCTTATTTTAAAATGAAATATTTTCAATGTCAACATTAAGGCCATTTGGTACTGAGTATTTAAAATTAAAAATCCATTTTTGTTTCTGCTATCCTAGAACATCTTACCAATAAGATCCCTTTCCTCCATTCCTAATTTAACTTTAAAATTTTTTTAATTTTTTAGGGATTTCTCATGCATGGTGACAAAAATGTTGGGATAGTGGATGTCCTAAATACCCTCTTCTGATGTTATAAAAATGTTCTCCAAGACGAACATATAATGGGACGTTTTGTCCTACCTATATAATTTTGTAACATGGGCATATTATCGCATATATTACATATTTGGTTTGACATGTCAATATGATCTTTAATTTCAAAACGTTCCCAGAAGTAGTTCCATTACTAAAATTTTAAAGGTTTTACTTTTATTAGCATAGGCTACATCGGCAATGCTAACAATGTCCACAATGAGTAAAAACCGGACCGTTTTTTATTGGTTATTTTCCAAACCAGGTAGTTCCTGTGGTCATACCATTACTGCCGGTGTTTTTTAACTGAAGGTTTTTCGACCATATTTTTAAACGTTAGGTGCTATTAAATACTAAATTCCTTGCTTTTTAAAAATAAATTTTTTTTTCTTTTAGGATTTCTTGACAAAAATTCCTCCAATATTTTTATCCCTGGGTTTTAAAAAAAGTCCCAATGTTTATAAATTTATGTTTTTTAAAAATTTTGTATGATCAGATAACTGAGTATATTTGGGAGTTGGCTATTTGTTGTTCTTTTCTATTCTCCTCCTCTATTATTAGTTTTTTATTCCTCATATTTTTTTGTTTAATTTAAAAGTTCTTATTGCGGGATCTTCTTTATTTCTTCCTTAGTTGCTTCTAAACCCTCTTTTTTGTATCCTCTACTTAAAAATTGTGGAGCATAAATTTTTCTGCTTCTTCCTCATAAGTCTCTCGTTTCTTGTACAGTTCCGTTTAATTCTCAAAATTGGCCCATGTTGGTATGTTTGAGAGCCATCTAGATAAATGGCAGATATGGTATGGTATAAAACTATTAGTATCCGTCTTTTTCCGATAATAGCTCTTAGTTTGTTTATAGAATTTTGGTCAATAAAAATTTGTAATATCCAGAAATGTACATGCCTTTTACTAAATTCATAGCTAAAATGTAAGGAAAAGTTATTTTTGTTAATTTCAATTTAAAGAACTTATTTCAGAATCTAATGATCCTTGCCTCCAATATCATTAGCACATCGTCTATGTATTCTTTTTCCAGAGTATTATTTGTTCTTCTTAACTTACCTTTGGATAGGATCATAGACTCCTCACAATCGCCCACATAGGATTGGCTTTAACTCGGAGCAAATTTGGTCCCCATGGCGGTCCCCGGTGTTTGTAAATAAAATTTACATTATATATAAAGTATTATGTTCTAAAATATATGCGTGCACAGTCCACAATATAATCTATTTGTTGCAATTTTTAATTATCCTTCCTTTTCTAAAAATATGTTTAATCATTTGACAACTTTTTTCATGTTGTATAACTGTATTTTAGTGAGGTTATGTTCTTAAAGTAACAAGAAAGTACAGTCATCCTTCCATTTGATTTTATTTGAGTTCATTAAGAATGAGAGTTGTGTCCTTTAAATATGCAGTAATTTCTTAACTGTAGACTGTAGTTGGAAATTCTCATATTCTGATAGATTAGTACGATAAAACAGTCCTATACCCGATATTTATGGGTCTTACTCGGGGGGGTTTAATTGATCTTTAGGGATCTTGGGGCAGATAGTAAAAAAGCCGAAGATTCTAGGTGTTTTGACTATATATAAATTCAAATTCCTTTTTTGTTTATTTTCCTTTCAAAACCATTAAAGACTCAATTTTTTTAAATCCTTTGAAGGGATACTGTTGTGTTGGAATATCAGTTGTTTATATTTTGTAGGTTTGTTGTTTCAGATAAAAATCCCGCCCCATTGCTTCTTTATCATATGATGGTGATCTAATATCACTTTATTTTTGCTTCCCCCCTTATCGCCTGGTCGACAGTGATATTATTATTTTCTTGTATCGTTTATATATAGCTTTTCTTTCATTATTAGTCAAGTTAACCTTAAGGGTTTTTTTAGATTTGGAATTTTGCTATTTGTTTTTCTCAAAATCCTTAATCCATGCATTTTGGAAAAGTTTTTATAAGGCTTGCCGAATATTCATTTAAAGGATTTATTTTTAATTTAAAACTTTGATTTTGGTCTTTTAAGTGGTTATGTTTATATGGTTCATTTTCACCATCTTCATTTTTTATATTGATCATTACTTACATTGTATTATTTATATTGTTATTTTTATTTTTTTAATCTCTTTTGTCACCTGTTTTTACGAAAAAAAAATGTCATAAGCCAAATTGGCGCATAAACATTTCTTAACTCCGTGGTTGCGTCTAAATCAATTTTATAGTGATGTTGGGCTAAGTTTAGTGCCTTTTAGTTGGAGAGAATATGTGTTTTTTCTCCCTACTTGCTTTTCTGTGGAAGTATGATGTAAAAATGTTTTGGGGGTGCGGCCCGCGGGGGGGATGTTTGATAGGGTATGGGAGGTTTGGTTGCTTTTTGGCGACATACCGTCCTGACCTCTCCCTTAGCCCCCTCTCGCGTTTTCGCCCTCATACCATGAAATAATTCCTGATTTCCTAATTTTCGTTTCATAATCCTTTCACTTTTACCATGTGGTTTCCTTTTTTTTCTTATTTGTGTCTATTGATCCCCTTTTACTGTTCATTGTTGTGTCTCTTTTTATCTACATTGTTAATATTTTCGATATTATCTGGTATGAATTACTTCCTTCTGTTTGTTCTTCTAACCTAGATAGTTTATTGAATCTTCAGATATACTTTTCCAAACCCTCATATTTATTTTGGCATTGGAATATTTCAATTGTAAATTTACTCTCTTTTCTGTATAATATAAACACAGTTATTCAGAGTTCTTATGGGGTATTAAATTTCTATATTGTGGATTTATATTGAATTATCTGCTTAACATTTGTTTTCAAGTTCCTTTGATTTATTTTTTGAACCTTAATTTTTTGGAGATAGTGGGGACTATACGTTTTCTGAATGTCAATAGGGTTCCAGAGGTCAAGGTTGAGGAATTTTGATTGTGTAAAGGATTTTTTATAGACTAACTAGTAATTCCATCTAGTGTCTCAAAATCTGATAGATTAAGTAGATTATTTTTTTTTCATTCTCATTTGAAACATTATCCATACTAAATGGAATATTAATCTCGCTGAAATTTTTTAATTTTTTTATCAATATTTTCTTCTCTTTTTGTTTTTATCCGTGATTTGGACACTATTACTTAAGATTTCTATTTTCTTTTTGCGCCTTTAAATCTTTGCAATTTTCAAAAATGTTTGAGTATATTCTTTATTTGATGGTAATTAGATTAGTCTTTCTTTTTTCTATTATAATTGTACTGTTGTGTACTGAAAACATATGTTTCATATTATCCCCCTCTGCATATCTAATGTGATACCAAAATTCCCCTGCCTCATTTTATGAATTTTAGACCTCTAGGTACAAAATCATGAGTCTAGATATCTCTTCAGTGATGCGATTTCCCATAAGTCTCTCATTTCATATGACTAATAGTTTTTCAAGTTGACGCAAATGTTTTTCCCTACTCTACGTTATAATCATTTTCTCCAATTCCATCTTTGTTCATTTGGAAAAAAATTTGAACATTGTATATCCGACTTTTACGGTCCTGCCATAAATATTGTCGCATATGCTAATATCGGGCTGCTATAAATACTTTATGCAGGGATTCCTAGTAATCAATTAGTAAAATGTATAAAGCCAAGCGCCAATATTAGAGAGGAGGTGCTTGAAAAAATGTCAAGGATTACTCGTATATTTCCCTTACTTAAATTATCCAATTATATATAGAACAAATGACACCAGCGGCTAACTTTTCTATACGTCTCCCCCAACTAAATGTAGCAACTTTCCAGTAAATAAAATAGCTCAAACAAATCACTGTTTGATTTGAAGCAATGGTGAACACCTGATCCAGTGGTTTATACACAATCAGCTCTTCTTCCACTAATCAAAATCGTTATCTCACAACTAAAGGTTATTATAAATTACACATAAAAGCACTCAAAAATTACAAGAACTCTTTGCAACTACCTAAAAGCTCTTTCCAATAAAAAAGCATCGATCGTATTATAACCAAGCGATCCACTTTACTGACAAAGTAAGGAATGGAAACGTTCGTGTTCCAAATTAACAAGCGCTCCGGCGCAGCGCTCAGGTTATCAACACGTAAAAAACTAACTTGGCAGACTAAGTGAGTCACTAGACTTCAGAGGCTTGTCCAATATAAAAGTACCAACGCGTTTGGAGAAGAAATCACGGCCTCCTTACATCAGCGGCTGCATTGGAATTGCCATGGCTAGCATTAACTACATCCTTTCTTTCTGTCAGTTTAGATGATAGCGTTTAGATGTAAATAATATAAAATCTTTTATGCTTTATTATCAAAATATAAAAAAAAATTGTTACTAAATTCTCACTAGCATTTATCAATCCTAAAAAGTAATAATTTTCCAAAAGATACAATAATAATTATTTGTGATAATCCCTAAATAAATCCATATATAAAAAATATACATAATATGCAAGTACCATCATGCATTGTGTTCCTTATATAAAATGCAAATATTTCAATGTCAACATTTATGGCCATTGGTAACCTGAGTAGTATTTAAATTAAAAAAATCCATTTTGTTTCTATCCTAGACATCTTACCAATATTATCCCTTCTCCATCCTAATTTATACTTGTTCATTTCAAAAAAATTGTTAAATTTTTTTTAGGATTTCTCATGCAGTGACAAAAGGTGTCTGGATAGTGGATGTCCTCATAAATACCCTCTCTGAAGTGTTATAAAAATGTTTAGGTGACGTCACCTTAATCTGCCATAGTTTTTACGTGTTGGATATTGAGCGCTGCCGGCCGGAAGCGCTTGGTTAATTTGAACACGTACGTTCCCATTCCTTACTTTGTCGAGTAAAGTGGATCGCTGTGGATATAAGACGATCGGAATGCTTTTTAGGAAAGAGCTTTTAGGTACGTTGCAAGAGTTCTTGTAATTTTGGTGCTTTTATGTGTATTTTATAATACCTTTAGTTGTGAGATACGGAGTTGATTAGGGAAGATATAGAGCTGATTGTGGATAACAATGGTATCAGGTGTTCACCATTGCTTCAATCAACTGTGATTGTTGAGTATTTTATTTCTGGAAAGTTGCTACATTTAGTTGGGAGACTATATGAAGAGTTAGCGGTGGTGTCATTTGTTTCTATATATAATTGGTAATTATAGTTGGGGAAAATAGCAGAGTAATCCCTTGACCTTTTTCAGCAGAGCTCTCTATCTTATATTTGGCGCTTGTGTTTATACTTTTTACTATTATTAAAAACAGTAATAACATTTACAAGTAATAAAAACCTATCGAAAATTGAAGAAGACCCACAAAAGAATAAATTAAAACTTGAAAAATTAGTAGAAGAAGGAGGAAGATTAGGAGCCATAACTACAAGACAGAAACAATACCTAATGGTTAATGATCCAATAATACCCATTTTTTATGGAGCCCCAAAAATACACAAAGGCAATTTTCCACCTGATTTGCGACCTATAATATTGGGCAATGGATCTTTGGGAGAACGACTCAGTACCTGGGTTGACAGACATCTACAGCCTCTAGTACAAAGTAGACCAGGGTATATAAAGGACTCTAAAGAGGTCCTTAAACGCCATGAACAATAGAAAAATGGCAAGAAGAATATTCTGATAGGGCTGCGATTTGTTTGTAAGTTTGTACTCTAGCTTGCCACATGATTTGGTTCTGGTAGCTGTATCTTTTTTCTTAAAAATGATAGTAAATATAATGAGGAAACACAAATGTTTATCCTCATGGCGATAGAATATTTACTTAATAAACTAACTACTTCAAAAAATTCTATAATGATTTTTATTTACAATTAGTGGGGGCCCCCATGGGAGCTACCTCATCCGCTTCCTTGGCTAACCTATTAATGGCATGGTGGGAACACCATGTCATTTATAGCCAAGAGAATCCTTTCTTGGATTGCATTCTGTGATATGGGCGCTACATTGACGACCTCCTGTTAATATGGGGTCACGATGTAGCGCTCATACAACCCTTTATGGAGTACATTAACTCTAATACATTTAATCTTCAATTTACGGGGACATGGAGCAAGGAAAGTCTGCCATTCTTAGATATCCTCCTTAAAGGCAATGTACAGTTGGGGCATATTATAACTACCCAATATCGTAAACCCGGGGCAGGTAATACTATCCTCAGAGCCAACAGCTGTCATTCACCAATAAAACCATAGCAGCAATTCCCTATGGAGAATACCTGAGAGCAAAACGAACATGTACATTAGAATCAGATTACTATGAGGTGGAGAAAAAACAAATAGATCAAAGATTGCTGCCAAAAGGTTATACTATGAATTAATGTGACAACAGATAAAAAATAAAGAAAAATTTAATCGCAACGCATATTTGCTCAATTCTAGGGTGATCCAATACCAATAAAAGAAAAACAAACGTAGGACAAAAGGTGGCCTTTACTACAGGTTATAGTAGAAATTTCCAAGAAATTAAAACGTTGTTCTATAAAAACATAGGCATTCTACACCAGGATCCTATCTTATCTGAGATATTAGATAAAGGCATCATATGTGTCCCTAAAAGAGGCAGACAGACGATGGGGGTAATAATGCGATATCCCTGCGTTTTTACACACCCCCCCAATTTACAGACACACAACATGGCTATCACTGAAAGGTTTTTTTGCATGTGGAGGTGTTCGCTACAATGCAATATTGCTAAAAAATCAAAACTTTAGTGATGTAAACGAAACAAAAAGTTATCATATACAGCAGTTTTTAAACTGTGATAGCCATCACATTGTATACATTATTGAATGTGTAACATGTTGTAAAAAATACGTAGGCAGCACCATACGCAAATTAAAAATAAGAATAAATGAACACCTAAGTACTATAAAAAAAAAACACAAGACATACATCAGGAGCTGCTAAGCATTTCATAGAAAACCATCAAGGTGATACAACAAGTTTCAGATTGTATGCAATAGAAGCCATTGAAAAACCATATCGGTGAGGTAAATGGATTGGCAAATACGTCAAAGGGAAGCTTATTGGATCCTGAAGCTTAACACTAGGGCACCATGGGGGTTAAAACTATAGAAGTGATTTTGACTCTTGATATACTGATATTAACATCTAATAAGTACTCATTGTCCGTGAATTCTGCCTTGATTGGTCTATGGACGGCAGTTTAAGTCAATTCATGTAAGTTGCCAATTGGCTGGTGTTTGTTTTTAAAATATGTTTGTTACAGTTTTTAATAAGCCGTGAAAAAAGGGCACAAGTGGCCCGAATTCTGTTTGGACTAAGTGTCAGCTTTTTTACATGTTTGTACCGCCTCTGACCACATCTAATTTTACAATAAAAAGAATACTTCATTGGAGTGTAGTGCCGGATCGAGGTTGTTGCCGCCATGCGCATTAAGCTCTGATGAGCGAAGTGAGGTGTACATGTCATGGCCAAAAGTTGTTGAGATAGATACAATTCGTTAATTTTACAAGTCTACTGCATCAGGTTTTATAATGGCAATTTGCATATACTCCAGAATGTTATAAAAGGGATCAGACTTAAAACAGAATTAATTGCAAAGTCATTTGTTGACCTAGAAAGAAAATGAAACTTATTCCCCAAAACACATTTCAAATTCATTGCAGGCCTGCCTTAAAAGGACCAAGCTAACTATCGTTTTCAGTGATTGATTGCTCCATTAAACAGGTGTGGGGTGTTTGATGAGGACAGGGCTGGAGATTAATCTGTCGTGATTATGTAAGAATCACACCACTGGACACTTTAAAATGGTGGCTTGTTGCTTGCATCATTGTTTCTCTTTCGTTAACCATGGTTATCTCTAGAAAACACGTGCAGTCATCATTGCACGACACAAAAACTGGCGCTAACTGGGAAGAGTATCGCAGCTAGAAAGATTGACACCTCAGTCAACAATCTATCGCTATCATCATGAATTCAAGGAGAGATGGTTCCATTGTCTGCCAAAAAGGCTCCAGGGCGCCCAAGGAAAAGACAAGCAAGGCGCCAGAGGGACCGTCTCTTAAAAGTGTTTCAGCTCGGAATCGGGCTACCAGCAGTGCAGAGCTTGCTCAGGATATGGCAGCAGGCAGGTGTTGAGTGCATCTGCACGCACTGTGAGGCAGAGGATCATGGAGCGAAGGCCTGGGGTGTCAAGAGGGCAAGCAAAGAAGCCACTTTCTCCGAAAAAAACCATCAGGGACAGACTGATATTTCTGCCAAAAGGTACAGGGAGGGGTCTGCTGAGGTCTGGGGTAAAGTCATTTTCTTGATGAATCCCCTTTCCGAATGTTTGGAACATCCGTGAAAAACAGCTTTATTCGGTAGGGAAAAGTCAAGGTGAGCGTTACCACCACCAGTCTTGTCTCATGCACTGTAAAAGCATCCAGTAAACCATTCATGTGTGGGGTTTTAGAGAGGGCGAATTGATTCTATCGAAGTGGACTTCGTTTAGGAATTTCAGGGAAAAAACTTCGAGTTCTGAATCGAAAGTCGAAGTTTGGTGGTACCTTCGGGTGAACGAAGTGTGCTTTTCATTGGAAAAATGGCGTTGCGGAGCACATGGCGTTACATGGGGCAAAGAACTCTGGGAGGAAGAAGGGCACATACGCCTGCATGACATGTGCAGGATGAAGCCAATCAGAGACGGTGGGATTCTGGTGACGTGACCGCACTATATAAGTCCTGGGCGCGATGCTGGGAGCTCACACTCTCTCACTGTAAACTGACTAGGGAAGGTAATGGCTGGTGTGGCTGATGCTCTCGTACCTGAAGAGAACTGTTTTTATACTGCGATTTTTTGGTGGGGTGTCTCAGCTTGTACTCAGAGAACTGCTTATCTTACATGTTTTCTATTTCTGATTTTTTTGGGTATTTGATTCCTGATATCCAGTGTGGTCCACTGCAGCCTGCATATACCTTTAAATCCTTTCTGCTCACAGCACATTGGAAGATCCAAGGGGGATCTAAGCCAGTTCCTGTTGTATCATTTAAAGAAAACAGCATTTTTACAATACAAATACCACTTCATTTTTGGCTGCTCAATTCTTTGGTTGCAATTTAATCCAGGGGTAATTAAGCGTTGTTTTGCTGGTATGCTGACCCCAAGAAACCGTCATTTTCACCGCCAAAATATTTTACATTTTCCGGTAGCCTAATTCACAAGCAAAGGTTAATTAAAATTTTTTTTCTCTTGTTGTGTAGCGTAAAAAACACGGCATTGTAACACGCTACAAAGCTAGTAGTTTGGTGGTGGCTCAATTCTTTGGCGCAATTTACATCCAGGGGTTCACTAAGCGTTGTTTTTCAGCTGTGGGGGGACTCCAAGAAACCTCATTTTCACCGCCAAAAAATATATACATTTTTCCTTTTGCCTAATTCACAAGCAAATTTTTAAATTACAATTTTATCTCTTGTTCGGGTTAGCGTAAAAAACACGGCATTGGAACATGCTACAAAGCTAGTAGTTTGTGGGGTGGCTAAATTTTCTTTGGCGTAATTTACACCCAAAGGATTAACTAAGTTTTTTTCTCTGCAGTTCATCGAAAAGAAATTCCTTTCCCCGCACAGAAGAAATCTGTACCATAATTCATACGAAGGTTAATTAAGCCTTACATTCAGTAAAATACACAGAGTTTTTAAACGGCACATACAGTCAATTTTCTGGCCATTTGTGGAGCGCAATTTTATATCCAAGGGTTACCCAAGCTTGTTACTGGGTTCATTTGGAGTCAAATACAGGGTGTATATTTTATCATATACAGATATCTTCATTACACAGTGTCTGTACATTTTAGAACAAAAAGTATGTCAGACAGAGAGGTGGCAGGCTCTGCACCGCAAGTGGCAGTGGCCCCAAACATTCCTGGAAAAGGCCCAGGTCGCAGCACAGCAAGGTGACGTCGCAGCAGGGGTCCCGGGTGAGGCCCGAACTGCCGCTGTACCCAGCGGCCCATGTGTTGTTCAGCAACCCAAGGGTTCTTGATTGGTTGACTAGGTCATCCACTTCCTCCCAGATGACATCTGACAAACCAAAACCAAGGTCGGTGGGAACGTCAGACACAACCCTTAGTTGGCATGGCCCGGGAGCGGGTCAGCGGCCCTCACCTGTCCCCAACCCGCCTCTGTCCCATCCGGTTCCCTCAGCCAGAGATCTACTATGTGGTCTGGGCTCAGCGCCACTATATAGCGAGGATGAACAAATTTGAGGAGGGCAGTCAGCAGCTACTTGGCAACGAAGAAATGGGGCCAATATCCCCTGCTTCTTGCAGTAGGCGGCAAAGTATAGATGTTGAGAGTGGCATGGGAGGTCATGTTGTGAGGGGTCAGTCTCGCATACCAAGGACCGGTGATGAGGACAGCAGTGACGATGAAACACAATAGATGATGATGTAGCCGACCGAAACTTGGGAGCCGGGGTGAGGCAAGGGCTGCATCATCGTCAGGAGAAGGGGGCGTCACTTGCGCGTCAGGCAGCGGCACAGCCAGCAAGTGGGTCGTGTGTCGTGAGTCAGCGGATAGCAGCAGTTGAGGTCGGGAGCCAAGGGGCCCACGGGGTAAAAAACCCGCTTCGAGGCCCAAGAAAGTAGCGGCACAGGGGCTCAGCGAGGCAGCGGGCGGCAGTAGTCACTGCAGTTTTTTCGGACGTTGGCGGTAAAATCCGATACTCGGCGGTGTGGCAGTTCTTTGCTAAGACACCGGAGGAGCCGAATATGGGTATATGTAGAATCTGTAAGCAGAAAGTGAAGCGTGGCCAGGGAGCAACGTTGGCACCACGGCCCTGCGTCAACCCCATGCAGCGTCACCTTTCCGGGGGCCCTGGAGAAACGTGGCTCAGATGTGGTGGTCCATCCTGCCGCCGCAGCAGCGCAGCAGCGGCCAGTGGCACGCATGCCATTGCAGCCGTCAAGCTCCATCCACCTCTGCAGAAGGGAGTGTTTCTCTTTGACATCATCTCCCGGTCCAGATGCTCCTGCTCCTCGCTACTCATGGCCCCAGCAGTTGTTCAGCGAGGCGATTGCAAAGAGACAACAGTATGCGTCCAACCATCCTAGGTGAAAGAAGCAACCGTACTCCTGTCCAAATTGTTGGTGCTGCAGTCCCTCCCTTTCCAAATGGTGGACTCTGCACCGTTCAGAGAACTATTGGCTTGTGCCGGAGCCGAGATGGAGAGTTCCAAGCCCTAATTTCTTTTCCAAAAAGGCAGTTACCAGCACTTCATAAAATATGTAGAACAGAAGGTGGGCCAGTCTTTGAGCTTATCGGTTTTGTTCCAAAGGTGCACGGCAGCGCGGACGTCTGGGGCTGTAACTACGGTCAGGGCCAGTACATGTCCTTTACGGCCCACTGGGTGAATGTGCTTCCGGCCAGGCACACCAACAACTTGGACAGGAGACGCCGCTTTCTCCTCCACGTTGTCAAACTGCGTCTCCTGCACCAATGTCCGCCTCCTCATCCTCCACCACCACCACCACCATCTCAGCCTCCCACAAGTACTGCTCCATCATACCACATGTGTAGGGCACAGCGGGTCACGCAGTTCTACACCTGGCTTGCCTCGGCGAACGAAGTCACCACCAGGGGAGGAACTGCTCCGCGTCATGCAGCAAGAAAAACGATGTGTGGGGTTTCTCCGCGCCAACTGCACATCGGAACCATGGTGACGGACAATGGGAGGAACATGGTGTCCAGCTGCAAACCCAGGAGGGATGGTCCCTGCGCCCCGCATGGAGCACGTGTTCAATCTGGTTGTGAAAAGGTTCCTGAAGTCTTCCACCGGGTCTTCAGAACATTCTGAAATTGGCCAAAGGGAAAATGAGCATGCCTTCATCCTTTCCCACAAAGCCAGAACACCCTCCCCGAGTTGCAGCGGCAGAATGGCCTCCCCCAACACACTTGATATGCGATGTTTCCACCCGTTGGAATTCCAGCCTGCACATGTTGGACCGACTGTTATGACAGAGAAAAGGCCATTTAACGATTTTTGATGATCTAGTTGCCGGACAGGAGGGATCCCCTGTGTAACTTTGATGTCAGCCAGTGGCAGCTCATGCGTGAAACCTGCCGTTGTTGAGGGGCCATTCGAGGAGGCCACGTTTATTTGTCAGTCGCCAGGACCCAGGGGATGAAAAACGCATTCCACTGCTTCATTTCCTGGAACAGATTCCCGAAAAATTTTTCTGGGGAAGGGGGCTGGGGACGTTGGGGGACTTTCATCTCGGCCCCGGCCCCATGGTCCGGGTGGGACTGAAAAGGAGGAAAGGGGAAGGGGGGAGGGGCATTGGAAGCAAAAAGCATTTTCTGGGAAATGAAATGAATTTTCACCCAGTGACAAAAGGAGGAAGCAGGAGCAGCTGGGGGAAGGTAGTGGGGAAAGAGGGAAGACGAGGGAGATGACCCGCAAGCACTGTGGCGTTTTACAGTAAAAAAATTCCCAAAAAAAAAAAATTTAAAAAGGGTGTTAAGGGGGGAGCCCAAAAGTGGTTGCGGGGCCGGGGGAAAAAATACCCCCAACGAGTCCAACGACAAAATCCTTTAAACACAACCTAAAATACACGGAACACCCACCCTATCGGTTTTTATCCATTCCAAAAAAAAAAATCAAACCTTGAAGTTGCTCTCGACCAAAAGATCATTGACCCGTAAGACCCTTGGTTTTTTTCCAGGCCCAAAAACCCCCCCCCCCCCGGGGTTTTACAAAATTTTTCCCAAAAAAACCACAAAAATTTAAAACAATTTCCCCCAGGGCCCCCCTTTGTCGCTTCAACCGGGTTCAATCTTCTCCCCCCAGAGCTCAGTTTCTGGAAAAGTTTTTTACCTTTTCCCCAAATTTTTACTCCCAAAAAAAAATCTTTTTAAACCGCGAAACCCCATTTTTTTGGACCCTTTTACAATCTTTAAAACCCCCCATCTCCCGTTTCCATTTTAAACCAACTTGAAAGTAAATAGCCCTTTTTACTTCCATTCGCCATACTGACGGAAATTTGGGGGCCACCCCAGACAAATTTTTTCGCACTACTGAATTACACCTTTTTAAAGGGTTTATTTTTGCCCTTTCATTACTAAAAATTGTGCTAAAAAGAGGGAAATTTTTTTCCTTTTGGGGGTGAGTTTTTTCTTTAATGCCAAAAGGAAAACCCCCATGGGGTCCAAATGGCGGGCCCCCCTATGCCCCAAAATTTTTTATGCCGCCATTGAAACAACATTTTATTTATCCCAATGAACTTTTTTTCTAGAACTGCTGTAGCCCCGGCAAACGTTATAACGGGCGATATTTTCTGCATTTTGCTTTTGGGGACGACTTGTCCAAAACCCAAATTTTTTTGACAAAATCAAATTCCCTTTAAACAGGGTTCCACCCCTTTTTCCCTCCACAAGGGTCGGTCCCCCGCATCAAAATTTTTAGATTTCTTGGGTCAACAAATCCCCTTTAAAGGCAATATCACTTACTGACCTTTCCCCCAAAACAAAAAGACAAAAAATTCCCTTTTCCATTTTAAACATTTTTCCCTTTTGCCCCAAAACCAAACCTTCCCTTCCCTCTTCCCCAAACACCCCGATTTAAAAAGGTGGTTTCTAGTCCCGACGTTCTTTTACCTCCAATTGGGACTTGGGTGTTTAAATAAAAATTTTAAGAAAAGGGTTTTCCAAAAGACTTATTACTAAAATTTAGAACACATTTAAAAATCTAAGAAACCGTTTTTGGCCCCCAACCTCCCCAAAAGGGCAATTTTTTTAAAAAAACCACCATCCCCCTGATGCCTAAGCTACATCAGACTTTACGCAAATACTGGCAATTTTCTCCGAGATGGGTACCCTGACATTCCGGGGGTTTCCGGGCCTTTTAGCCGAATATGCTTTCAAACGTCCCAAAAATATTAGGGATCACCTAATGAGAGCCCCAATATAGGTACTCTACGATCGGTTTAAAACCCAAAGCAGACACAAACTCATGACCTAGGAATGGCCCCATTCCCTGCCTGCAATTTTAAAAAACTGCTCGAGCAAAATTTTAAAGGGGGTGTGGGGACAACACCCCCAAACGGGACACCTTTAAAATAAAAGGGTTTTTTCACATGTGACACCTCCTTCCCCCGGGTTTTTTTGATTTAAAAGCCCCCGTTGGGCCCTTTTTTTATAAGGGCTTTCACACACAAGCCACAATCAGGGGGCAAAAAAAACAGGCTTTTTGCTTCCACAACAAATTGCGATGATTTAAAACCCTCACCAAATAAGCCAACTTCGATTTCCAAATATTGGAAAATGTTCCCCCCCCCCCAAAAAGGGGGGGGGGCAACCGTATGCCCTTTTTTAAAAAAACCCCGAAGCCTTTTGGATCCAATCGATTAAAGGGGGGCCCTTTAAAAACCGAAAAGGCTTAAAAAAGGGAAAGTGGGCCTTAATTTTTTTAAAAGAAAGACCCCCCTTTTTCCCCATCCCAAAAAGATCTATGGTTTTCCCCTCCCTTTTTAGATTTTTTTTGTAGGGGACACCCCTAAAACGACCCCCAATTTCACCCCCCTTCGATATGTGGACGTCTATACAAATATTAAAAGTGTATACCAAAAAAGTAAATATAGAGGTCGTTGTCAAGTTTTTATTTTTAAAACTGATATACATATTTAAAATTTCAGAATCGCTTAAAATTTAAAGAGTCGTGACACCTTCCCCGATGGTGAGATATTAAAAGATCTTGGATCCATTCTCTGTATGTTATTTTTCCCTGTTTGACCCCTTTTTTACATCGATTTTTTTAATTTTTCTTTTGGGCGTTACCTACTAATTTTTAAATTTGGCCGGTTTAAAACTTTACTCTTTTCTCCAGATTTCTTTCCCATATCCTTTCTTAAATTTTTTCCCTTTCGATAAATTTTTTAAACATTTTTTCATACAAAATTTGTTACAACTGGGGACCCTAAATGTTCTAAAGGGGTTTTCCCTTTGGTTTCACTTTTTACTATTTTGGCCATCACGATTTTGCCTTATTTCCTCTAACTTTCCTTAAAAGACTTTTTTTTTTTTCCCCCCCCCCCCCTTACTACTCTTTTTCACTCGTTTAAAACGCACATACACTAAAGGGCACAGGGCTAAATTTCCGCTTGGGGTCCCGGCACGCCCCCTTTCTCACTCACTCCCCACCCCGCTCTCTGGGGATGCGCCGGCGTCTTTAAGTCGCGGCGTCGTGCCCCCCACACAGGGACCCGGGGCTGATATTTCCCTGGCCGCCGGGTGGGGCCGTTTACACCCTTCTAAACCTCCACTTTTAAGGGATGTGACCCCCCAAAATGAGGTCTAAATTCCCCAATAAATCTCCCCTTTAATCATCTTGGGGTTTTTCAGAAATCATCCACTCCCCGGCTTGATATTTCCCCCCTCCTCCTTGTTTATTTTTTTGGGCCCCCGTACGCGGTCCCCCCTTGTGGGAAGGAAAATTTTCCCCCCTTCCATTTCCCCCTCCACGTTACTCTGCCTTTGCCCACACAACTTTTTTTTTAATTTTTTCTCCATGTGTCTTCCCACAGGCCCCCTTTAACACCTTTTTGGACACTGCCTTTTTTTTGCAAATCCCCCCTCACAGGTTTTTCCTTTTTACAACTAATCTGGTAACGCTAATCGGGACATTGTGTTTTCTTTTTTTCTCTCTTTTCCCTTTCCTTATATACATTTGTGCTTGTTTTAACCCTTTACACCCCCGGCTACCTTTTCTCCTTTCCCTTTTTTCTTGCTTTTTTTTTTTTTTCCTTCCCTTTGGTTTTCCCCTTTTCCTTTTTCCCCCCCACCTTTTTTTCCCTCCCGGGCCCCTTTGTCCCGGGGTCTCCTTAAAAATAACCCCCCAATTTAACCCCCCCCCCTATTTCATATTCTTCTGTGAGTTCCTTAAAATTTCATTTTTATTCTTTCCCTTTTTTTATTCTCTCCTTTTTCTATCACTAATTTACCTTTTCCCCCTTACCTCTCTTTTTTGCATTTGCGACCCAAATCATTCATTTTTTTTTTCTTTAAATATGTATTTCTTTTTTAGTGAATTTGGGTGACCCAAGGGTGCGGCGACAGCCCAAAAAAGTTTAAATAATTTGGGTCACTATCACTTTATACCTAAACAATATTAGTTTGTATATTTAGGCAAATTTGTTTTTGTTTACTTCTGATCTGAAACTTTTTGATAAATTTATTTATCCGGGTTAAATTACATTCAATTAAATGCAACCAAAACCCCCTTGGGGGGCCGTGAAAATTAATTTTTAAAATTTTTCATTGAAGATGGGAAAGGGAGGGAAGGGCCCCCCGGAGTCACTTTGCAGATGGCCCCAGCATGCTGATTTGCCTGGCTAGTGACGCCGAATTGCAGCATCCCCAGAGGGTGACTTCTGAAATTCCCCCCATTGGACCCCTCTTTCAGGTCCAAAATGGGGGCCTTTTTCCCCCGCTTTGGGAGGGAACAAACCAAATACAAAAGGGGAAATTTCCCCCTATCATTGGGCCCCTGCCCATGTGTGGCCCTCGTCCCCCCTCTGACAGGTCCCGCCGGGGGGGGGCTTCAGCACTCACGTAAATACTGCCGCGGCCCGCTCGGGGGGGGGGGAAAAAGGTGGGGGGGCGGAAAACAGTTTCAGCTTTCCCTTAGCGCACCTAAGTCCCGGGAAAATCACTGATGGGGCAGCTTCCCTTTACCCCCCCCTTAAATGAGGAGGGGCAGTCGCCACAGCAGCAGCAGGACCCAAGCGAAACCCGACCCAACGGGTGGGGCCTTTTGGAAAGCACTCTCCCACCCCAGCTGAAGATCCCCGGAAAAACGGGGCACCAAACGGATTGTGGCCGCAACTTGCCGTTTTTTCAGGGGGAAAGCGGGGTTCCTCCCCGGCCAGTAGGGGGCATCAGAGGGGGTTTCATGGCGGGGGGGCCCGTTACCCCAAGGAGAACCCCGCTTGCCAGGGGAAAATGTGGAACGACTGCCCTTTGTAAAAATAAAAAGGCGGGGATGGGCCATTTTCCACACACCAATGCCTTGGGCGCAATCTTCACCAGACGCTCACCCAAAACCCTTAAAAATGAGTCGGGTTCAAACAACCTGCCCAGCCATTTTCTGATGCCGCCACCCCCTGTGCCACAATCGCTGACAGTTTCTCCATCTGCCACCACCATTTTTACCGGGGACGTTTTGCCCCCCACCTCCCCCTGCATTGGATGCTGACCTCTTTCTCTGCTGTGGCGCTGCCGGCCCCTCCACACGGTATTGTGCCACTCTCTGCCTCAGCTGTTGCTCCGCCGCCGTCACCTCCACTCTCTGCTTGGCTACCTGTCCTACTCCCGTTTTTTCCCCCTCCAGAAGTGTTGTGCCACTTTCTGACCTCATGCGTGCTGTGGCGGCCCGTGACCCCACACTGTTTTTCATTGTGCCACCTGTGGCCTATTCCTGTTTTTGCCACCTCCAGAATTTTCATTGTTCCACTGTCTGACCCCCCCTGCTGCTGCCGCCGTCACCTCCACTCTCTGTCATTGTGCCACCTGTGGACCTTTCTCCATTTTGCCCCTCCCCAAAAGTGATTGTGCCACTTTTTCTGACCTCATGCTGCTGGTTTTGGGCTGCCGTGCCTCCAAACTGTTTTCATTTTCCCACTCCCGTGGCCTTTCTCCGTTTTTTGCCACCCCCAGAAGGGCATTTTCCCCCTTGGGCTGACCCCATGCTCTGCTTTTGGGGTGCTGCCCCCCCCGTTACCTACACACTGTGTATTTTTTGCCACTGTCCCGACCTCATGCTGCTGCCCGTGGCTGTGCTGTGACCTACACACTCTGGGCGATTGTGCCACTCTTTTGGCCTATTTCCCGTTTTTTCCACCTCCCAAATTTTCATTGTTCCACTGTCTGAACCCTGTGCTGCCGCCCCCGTCACCTTTCCCCTTTTCTGCATCGTGCCACTGTCTGACCTCCCTGCTGTGCTGCCCGTGACCTTTCACACAGGGGGACTTTTTCCCCCTGTCTTACCTCAAACTTTCTGCTGTGGGGGCTGCCGTGATTTTCACACCCGTGTCTTGCCCACCGTGGCCTTTTCCTTTTTTCCCCCTCCCCAAATTTTTTCATTGGGGCCACCCGTTAAACCCCAAGGGGTGGGCTGCCGTGACCTGGGACCTGTCATTGTGCCTTTTGATTTTCCTCATGCGCCCGCTGGCGGGTGCCCCTGACCTTTCCCCACGTCCCCTTGTGCCACTGTTGACCTCATGCTGCTGTGGGGGGGTGCTGCCGTAACCCCCACATGTTCATTGTGCCACTCTGTGGCCCTACCCCCTGTTTTTTCCCCCTCCCGGGAAAAATCATTGTGCCACTTCCCGACCCCAAAGCTGCTGGGCTGCCGCCCGTCCCCTTCCCAAAACTCTGGGCACTGATTTTTGCCACCGAACCCTCATTTTTTTTTTCCCCGTGTTTGCTCGCCATGACTTTTTTCAGGCTACATTTTCCCCCCTTCAGTTTTTTGGGCATTTTGCCCTCTTTAAATTCCCAGGGGAAATTTTTTAGTGAAACGATTTTAAAGCGGCGGGAGTCATTCCGTGTTTTACTAAAAACCCCAACTTGTTTGAAGACCAAAAAAAGCTCCCCCTGCATAAATTTTAAAACCCTGGCACAAAAGTTTTACAGCACCCTGCAGGGTCCGTGCGCCTTTAAAAAGCGTTTTTTTTTTTGAATTTGCCCGAAATAATTCGGAACGGGAATTTTTTCTTTGCCCAGAAAACCCGGCAAAATGAACGAAAAACCCTTTTTGGGAAAATTTCCCCATCTCTAGTGGGGTTGCTTTTCACCAAGGGAATCGGCTCTGTAAACCCGTTTGCCTAAAAACCACTCGGGGGTTTTTGAATTTTCCTAATGTCCCCCCCAACAGCAAAATTTTACCCCCCCGGGCCCAAGAGCCCTTTGGGATCCAAAAAATGCCTTTTCCAGCATGATGGAAACACCTTGCCATAAAGCAAAAGGTGTTAAACTAAATTGGGCCGGGAAAAAAACATAGAGATTTTGGGTCCGGCCCGGAAACTCCCCAGATTTAAATTTCCCCTTGAGAACTTTGTGGGCCAAACATCAAGAGCTGGGGGGAAAAAACAACAACCAACAAAATTTTGACCAAAGGGAAGCATTTATTGGGGTAAAAGAATTTGGCTGCAAAAAAATCAGGATTTTGGGCCAGAAATTTTATTGAGACATGCAGGGAGAAATTTCAGAGGGCCTGAAAAAGGGTCAACAAATGCAAATATTTACTTTCGCCCTTAACTCATTCTTTAAATGTCAAAAAAACTTTTGTTCATCATAAAAATGTTGCACTTGTTTTTTTCTGTAAGTGATAAAAACATCGACAAAAACCCGATTAAAAAAAAAGGGCAACCCGATGAAAGTAAAAAATAAATTATTTGGTCATTCCCAAAACTTTGGCCATGACTGAAAACCCCTGAGAGTCGTGCGTTTTATGTTGGGCTGCAGTACCGACCAGGCTCGTGGGGTAAATTTTCATTGGGTTTTTTTAAAAATTTCGGGGAAGCTAGAAGAACTGAAGGTGAGCCTCCATTTCACATGAACTGTGCTATTTTCCCAGTGATAGTAACCAAGAGAAGTCTGTCAGTCAACAGAAAAAATCCAAAAAAAAACAAAAAAAAAAAAAGAAACAGCAAAAAACCCCTTTAAAAAAAATAAACACCCCCTGAAAACCCGCCTCTTTGACCAATTTTTTTAAAGAAAAGGATCCCAATCCTGGTCCCGACATACTAAAGGAAAACCAGCATAGTCCCCAAAAGGGGGAAAGCTTAAAAGAAAAATATAAACCCACAAAAAATATTTCGTACTAAAAATGCATTATCTGCACCCCCCGAAGGTCATGTGCCCCCCAATCTTCTTTTTGGGGGGGAGGGGCCGCCCAATTTGATCCTTGGGGGGGGGACAGGGCACAAACACAATCTCCAGGGGGTTTTCCCCCCAGGGGATTGTGCCCGTGAGCTTTTGGGCCCCGGGACTCCCCCTTTCCCTCCCGCCCCGACGCCCCCAAAAAACCCAAATTTTCACCCTTTTCCCTCCCTCTCCACCTAAACCCCAAAAACCTCCCACCGCTTTTCCCCCCCAACCCCCCCTCCCCACCTATCCTCCACAAAAAAAAAAAAAAAAAAAGGGAAAAAGGCCCCTCCACCCCACCACCACATTTGCCCCTTACCCCCATTGTCACCCTTAAACCCAAATCACCCCGACCCCTTTAAAAGGGGTTTTCTCACTACAAGGGGTTGCTTTTTTTTATTAAAAAACCTGCCAAAAAAAAGTCACTTTTC
>JAODAL010040133.1:0-37239 GCA_025379985.1 Phyllomedusa bahiana
GCCCCCCGTAAATGGTATCTAAACCCGGGGGGTATTTTTTTAAAACGACCCCGCCCCCCCCGTTTAAAGGTTTTCTACCCGCGTTTAAACCCTGCCCCCCCGTATAATTTGGGATTACCTTTTGGTTTTAAAACCCCGCCCCCCCAGTACAATGGGGTTTTTCCCGTATGTAAAAACCCCCACCCCCCGTATAATGGTTCTAAACCCGCGTTTTAAAAACCCTCCCCCAGTATTAAAGGTTTTTCTACCCGCGATAACACCCCCGCCCCCGTAAAGGGTATCTTCCTGGGTTTTTTAAAACCCTGCCCCCAGTAAAATTGGGATCTACCTGTATTAAAAACCCTGCACCCCCGTATGATGGTTTCTACCCTTTTATATAACCCTGGGCCCCCCAGTATTGGTATTACCCGTAAAATTTTAAAACCTCCCCCCCAGTATAATTTGGGTTTTTACCTGTATATAAAAACCCCCACCCCAGTATAATGTATCTTCCCCGTATATTTAAAGTTTAAACCCCGTATAATGGTTTTCCCACCTGCATTAATACCCTGTCCCCCCCGTTTAATTTTTTTCTACCTGTTTTTTTTAACCCCGACCCCCCCGTATAATGGTTTTACCCGGGATATAACCCCCCGATAATTGGGATCCCACCCGCGTAAAAACCCTGCCCCCCAGTATAATTTGGGCTCAATGCGTTTTTAACACCCTTGCCCCCCAGTATAATGGTTCTACCTTCGTTTTAAAACCCCGCCCCCGTTTTTAAAAATTCTACCGGGGTATTTAAAACCCCGCACCCTCCGTATAATGGTTTTCCACCTGCGTAAAAACCCCTTTCCCCCCGTTTTAAGGTATCTAACCGGGTTTAACACCCGGCCCCCCCCCCCCCGTATTTAAAGGTATCTACCTGTATATAAAATCCCTGCCCCCAATATAATGGTATTTACCTTGCGTTTTAACTTTTCCCGCCCCCCCCCCCATAAAAAGGTTTTTACCTGCGTATAACACCCTCCCCCCTTAAAGGGGAATTTTACCTGAGTATAAAAACCCTCTCCCCCTATAATGGTTTTTACCTTTTGTATAACAACCCCCGCCCCCCCAGTATAATTTGGTATCTACCTGTGTATAACACCCCGACCCCCAGTATAATGGTATCTACCCTTTGGGGTTTTAACCCCTGCCCCCCAGGGATTTAAAGGGTTTTTTCTACCCGTATATAAACACCCCGGGGCCCCAGTATAATGGATCTACCGTAAATTTAACCCCCCTACACCCCCCCCGTATAATGGGTTTTCTTTTCTGTATTTTAACCCCCCTACACCCCCCCAGTGTAATGGTATCTACCTGCGTATAACACTCTGCCCCCCCCAGTGTAAAAGGTATTACCCGCGGATAACACCCCGCCCCCCCCCCGTTAATGGTATTACCCGGGGAAAAAACAAACCCCACCCCCGGGTAATGGGTTTTTACCCCGCGTATATCCCCTGCCCCCCCAGTGTAATGGTATCTACCTGTATATAACACCCTGTACCTCCCAGTATAATGGTATCTACCTGTATATAACACCCCGACCCCCAGTATAATTTGGTTTTTTACGTTTATATAAAAAAACCCTTGGGGGGGCCCCCCAGTTAATGGGTTTTTAAACCCGTATTTAACACCCTGCACCCCCAGTATGATGGTATCTACCTGTATATAACACCCTGCCCAACAGTGTAATGGTATCTACCTGTATATAACACCCCAACCCCCAGTATAATGGTATCTAAATGTATTTTAAAACCCCCGCCCACCAAATATAATGGGGATCTACCCGCATATAAACCCTGTCCCCCCAGTATAATGGTTTTTTTAAAATTTTTATATAACCCCCGCCCCCCCGTATAATGGTAAACTACCTGTATTTTTCCCCCAGTATAATGGGATTACCTGCGTTTAAAAACCCCTGCCCCCCCTTTTAATGGGATCTACCCGCGTATTACCCTGAACCCCCCCCCTATAATGGTATCTTCCTTTTGTATAACACCCTGCAACCCCCCAAAGAAAAAAAAAAAAATGGACCGGGGGGCACGTGCAGGTTTAAAAAACCCGAGCTAGGGCTTTTACATTAAAAAAATATTTTTTTTCTTAAAAAATTTCAAAAATTTTACTCTTTACAAATTAAAAAAAAACATCCAGATTATTCTTTACGCGTTTCGCGAGGGGAGCCCTGTTATCAAAGTTTTACTGTATATAAAAAACCCCGCCCCCAGTATAATTTGGTTTTTCAACCTGTAAAATTTAACCCCTTTCCCCCCCAGTATTTAAAGGTATCTACCTGCCCTTTTTAACACCCTGGGACCCCCCGTATTTTTGGTATCTAACCCGTAATAACACCCCGCCCCCCCCAGGTATAATGGTAATTTCCTGGGTTTTTAACACCCTGCACCCCCCAGTATAATGGTATCTACCTGTATATAACACCCTGCCCCCAGTATAATTTAAAATTATGTATTTTACACCCTGCCTCCCCTAGTATAATGGTATCTACCTGTATAAAACACCCCGACCCCCAGTATAATGGTATCTACCTGCGTATAACACCCTGCCCCCCAGTATAATGGTATCTACCTGTATATAACACCCCGACCCCCAGTATAATGGTATCTACCTGTATATAACACCCTACACCCCCCAGTATAATGGTATCTACCTGCGTATAACACTCTGCACCCCCCAGTGTAATGGTATCTACCTGCATATAACCCCCCCTGCCCTCCCCGTATAATGGGAAACTACCTGTGTATAACAACCTCCACCCCCCGTGTAATGGGGATTACTTTGGTTTTTTCACCCGCCCCCGTGTTTTGGGGATCTACCCGTATATAACACCCTGTTTCCTCCCCCCCCTTTTAATGGTTTCTTAACCCGTATTTAAAACCCCGACCCCCCGTTTTAATTTGGGAAACTCGTTTATATAAAACACCCTGCCCGCCAGTATAATGGTATGTACCTGTATATAACACCCTGCACCCCCAAATTTGATGGGATTTCCCGGGATATAAACCCTGCCCCAAAAGTGTAAAGGAAACTACCTGTATATTAAACCCCAACCCCCAGTATAATTTTATCTTTCCCTTTTTATAACCCTTTCCCCCGTTTAAAAGGTTTCTAAAAAACCCTATAATACCCTGTCCCGCAGTATTTTGGTTTTCTTGGTTTTAAAACCCCCCACCCCCCCGTATAATGGGAAACTACCCGTATAAACCCCCGTATAATGTATCTACCTTTCGTAAAAAACCCCGCCCCCCCCAGTATAATGGGATCTCCCGGGGTATAAACACCCGGGAAACCCCAAAAATTTAAAGGGGATTACCTGTGTATAACACCCTGCCCCCCCCCCAAAGAAAAAAAAAAATGGGCCGGCGCACGTGAAGGGGTATAAAAAGCCCCGGGTAGAGGCTTTTACATTAAAAAAAATTTATTCTTAAAAAAAAGCAAGATTTTAAATTCACAAAATTTAAAAAAAAACATCCCGATTTATACTTTTCGCGTTTCGCGGAGAGGGCCCCCCCCTTCATCAGAAGTTTTTACCTGTTTTATAAAAAACCCTGCCCCCCAGTTTTTTTAATGGTTTTTTCCCCCCCCAACCCCCCTTTTTATTTTTTTAACAAACCCCCCCCCCCTCCCCCCCCCCAGTATAATGGTATTTTAACCCGCGGTTTTAAAAAACCCAGCACCCCCAGTAAATTTTGGTTTTCTACCTGTATATAACACATGCACCCCCCCGTTTAAAGGGAAACTTTCCCGTATATAACACCCCGCATCCCCGTATTTAAGGGGATCTACCTTTTATATAACACCCTGCCCCCAGTATAATGGTATCTACCTGCGTATAACACCCTGCCCCCCAGTATAATGGTATCTACCTGTATATAACACCCCGACCCCCAGTATAATGGTATCTACCTATATATAACACCCTGCCCCCCAGTATAATGATATCTACCTGTATATAACACCCTGCCTCCCCCAGTATAATGGTATCTACCTATATATAACACCCTGCCCCCCAGTATAATGGTATCTACCTGCGTATAACACCCTGCCCCCAGTATAATGGTATCTACCTGTATATAACACCCCGACCCCCAGTGTAATGGTATCTACCTGCGTATAACACCCTGCCCCCCCAGTATAATGGTATCTACCTGCGTATAACACCCTGCCCCCAGTATAATGGTATCTACCTGTGTATAACACCCTGCCCCCCCCAGTATAATGGTATCTACCTGTGTATAACACCCTCCCCAGTAAATGGTAATCTACCTGTTTAACACCCCGCCCCCAGTATAAGGTATCCCATTTTAATAACACCCTGCCCCCAGTATAATGGTATCTACCTGCGTATAACACCCTGCCCCCCAGTATAATGGTATCTACCTGCGTATAACACCCTGTCCCCCCCATTATAATAGTATCTACCTGTATATAACACCCTGCCCCCCAGTATAATGGTATCTACCTGTGTATAACACCCTGCCCCCAGTATAATGGTATCTACCTGTATATAACACCCTGCCCCCAGTATAATGGTATCTACCTGTATATAACACCCTGCCCAACAGTATAATGGTATCTACCTGTATATAACACCCCAACCCCCAGTATAATGGTATCTACCTGTATATAACACCCTGCCCCCAGTATAATGGTATCTACCTGTGTATAACACCCTGCCCCCCCAGTATAATGGTATCTACCTGCGTATAACACCCTGCACCCCCCAGTATAATGGTATCTACCTGTGTATAACACCCTGCACCCCCCAGTATAATGGTAACTACCTTTATATAACACCCTGCATCCCCCAGTACAATGGTATCTACCTATATATAACACCCTGCCCCCCAGTATAATGATATCTACCTGTATTTAACACCCTGCCTCCCCCAGTATAATGGTATCTACCTGCGTAAAACACCCTGCCCCCCAGTTAATGGTATTACCTGATTTAATACCCGCCCCCCCCGTATAAAAGGATTCCCCTATAAAACACTGCCCCCCCCAAAATAAAGGTATCTACCTGTATAAACACCCCCCCCCCCCGTATAATTGTATCTCCTGTTATAACACCCTGCCCCCCCGTATAAGGTATTACCTGAATAAACACCCTGCCCCCCCCAGTATAATGGTATCTACCTGCATATAATACCCTGCCCCCCCCCCCAGTATAATGGTATCTACCTGTGTATAACACCCTCCCCCCTCCGCTCAACTCATCATTTATTCTAAATAGCTGCTAATTTACGAGGACCATCAGCGACTAAGGGATCAGGACACAGCTGCCCATAAAAGTCTATGGGGAGGGGAGGAGCATTACTGGGGAGATACAGCTGTAGTGAGTGTTATATCTCTCCCCCGTGGGAGTCACAGCTACACTTTCAGATGTCTATAATGTCCTCCTGCGCTGCTTTTAGTAAGTGTTTATCTCCCCCCGTGCTGGGGTCACGTACATGTCAGTACTGCTCTATAATGTCCTCCATCTGCTGCTTCTAGTAAAATGTTATATCTCCCCCCAAAGCTGGAGTACAGCTCAGTCAGTACGCCTATAATGTCCTCCATACTTGCTTTTTTAGTAAGTGTTATATCCCTCCAGTGGGAGTCAAGCTACCTGCTCAGTACCGCTCTATAAAAATGCTCCTGTGCTGCTTTTAGTAAGTGTTAGTCCCCCCCCGTGGTGGGGCACAGCTACATGCTATACTGCTCTATAATTCCTCCATGCTGCTGCTTTAGTAATGTTATATTCCCGTGCTGGAGTCACAGCTACACTGCTCAGTATGGGCCCATAAAGTCCTCCAGTGTGCTTCTAGTAAGTGTTATTCCCCCCGTGTGGAGTCACAGTACACTGCTCGTACTGCTCTTAAAGTCCCCCATGTCTGCTTTCTTTGTAAGGGGTTTATACTCCCCCGTGTGGGTCACGCTACCTCCGTTCTGCTCTATAATGTCCGCCATGCTGGCTTTAGTAAATTTTAATTTTCCCGCTAGTGCTGGAGTCCCGCTACATGTCGTACTGCTCTATAATGTCCTCCATGCTGCTGCTGTAGACATATAGGAGGCAGAATCTTCTCTCCTGTGTGTGCAGTATATGGGAGACACCATAGCAGCTAGTCTCTCCATGTAGCTCTGGGACAACTGAAAATGAAAAAAATGGAGCCTACAGAGAGGAAAACTGTAAAAAATGTCAGATACAGGTTATATAATGGCCGAAAGGGGTGTCCCTGAAAACAGGACGGGCATCCTTAAAATTACCCCCAAAGTACAGGAACGCTTTTTAAATTTTTTTGCTTGACCTTGTTTGGCATTTCACACAGTGTAATGTGGGGACGTATTTTTCCCCCCCCAATTACGGCGTGTGTCAGGGGTGGGGGGAGGGGGGGACGGGGGGGTCACAGCTCGCCGGCCCTAGCATTTATTATCCACGGGCGTAGATAGCGGAATTTTTGAAAAGTCACTTCTTCCCCGCCGCCATATTGTCCAGCGGGGAAGGGGGACTAACCATAGTTCTTATGAGAACTGGGATTCCGTAAGACGGGGGGTATTCCCCCCCTTTTTAGCACAGTACGGCGCAAATTACAGGGCAAGATACGTCCCAATAATTGCCGTGTGAACATAGCCTTAGGGTCGGTTTGGCTCTTGTAGGAGGGGCGGTCACACAACTCTGTGGAACTGAATGGTCTCTCTGCAGAATCCAGACCTGTTATTTAATAGTAATGAGACCCCCGGACCCTCCACCCCCAGGGCCCACCGCTTGCCTTTCAGGAGCAGTCGGGGTTTGCAGCACCCCGTTTTTTTAAGGGAGCGAGCGCTCTGGCCGCTGAGTCTCACCGCGTCGTGGCGCAGCGCCCAAAATACATTGGGGCAGATATATTGATACTGTGTAACTGCAGATCACACAGTGTTACAATGTTACAATGACAGTGTTACAATGTGTCTAACATGTATCATGGGGTTCAGGTCACAACTGTCTAGTGTAGTTCATACTGTCTATTAGTTGGCTTAGTTTATGCCACTAATTACGGCAAAATTTGGCAAAAAATGACACACACTAAGCCACGCCCATTTTCACAGAAGCCACGCCTCTTTGTCAAATGAGTATCAGAAGTGTCTAAAACACATAATCAATTCGACATAAATCACAGAAGCCAGTATATTTTGGGGCACAATTCTGGCTCAGTTTGCTCTATACAATGCCCCATTGCGTGCCCAGCCTTGTGAGCTAGGCATCGTCATTGCGCAGGAGAGACACAGGAAGACGACAGTTGCTACGACAATGCGGAGGCTTGGGGCTACTTAAGAGCTGACAAGTGCAATGTACTCAGGCACTCTCCTGCGATGATAGGGGCGGCCATACTTGTGGTGGTGCCCAGCTGGGCTGGAGGGAGGGGGGAGTGACACGTAAAGATGGAATTTCTGGCTGCGATAATCGGCGGCGGCGCTGTCATCGCCGATGGGAGACGCTCTGCTCCGTATGGAGAGTCTCGGCCGCAGAGGTCGTCGTCTTATCTGCTTTATTGATACAAGATAAGCCGTGGAGTTCTTCAGTGAAATATTCGGAATTTCTGTCGTTCCTCAGCAGGGTGTAGTCAGGTTTCCACGTTCCACCGTTCACAGGAAAAGGCTGCGCGGGTGCAGGAAACTTTTGCTTTCTGACATGTTGTGATGGACGGGATCACTCAGAGACTTACCTCTCTCATGCGCCTGGAATCCGGGACTCGGCGCAAGGTGTCGTGGGATTTCAGGCGTGGGGGGGGGGGGACATAAAACCCGGGGTAGGGGGGGGGGGGGGGGGGGGGGGGACGTTGTCTACCAGTGTAGAGAGCAGCCGCAACGGCCCAAGCCCCCCTCCCAGGGCCCCTGCGTACGAAGAACACATTCACCGTCAGTCCACAAACAACTTCTGCTCCACTAACGCTAGTCAACCCCCACGAGAACCCAAGAATCCCTGCAACACCAATCCCAGACCCCCACTCGACAACACCAGCTCGCCTCCCCTCTCTGTCTGCGCCAAACGACCACCATACAGACTCACGGGCCATCCCTCCCCACAAATCCACTACCTCCGACCCAACAGCACACAACCAGCTGGGACCATCCCCCGCGAACACCGCCGACCCCCCACACACCTACTCCTGGTCCTCCTCACGCGCGAAGCAAAGGGCAACGGCTGACTCCACCCACATCACAAGTGACAACGAGATACTTCACCCTGGCGAGAGCGCGCAAGTACCACCACATGGCGGCAGCAAGCTAAATCGGACCACAAAACATAGGCAAGAACGCCACGACTTTGTAAACCCATACATACAAGAGGGCGAAGGAAGAATCCCCGCCCACGAGACCCTCCCTGAGTATCACTACAAACCTACCCCACTCCCTTGGAATATCACCAGTCAGAGAACATCACAGACTACAGGACTCGGCAATCCTAAAACCACCAATTTAAAGAAAAACATTTCACAAAAGTCATGGGGTAAATAGTACAAGCTGAAGCGTCCCCACATACAAATAAAAAACCCCCATTACACTCCCACACTCCAAAGCACGGACCCCCCAAACACCGCACACAGCCCACAAGCAGACGGTATTAGATCCACATCGACAGGGTCCCAGGGGAGCCAGAGACACACCCCAGTAGCCGACCTAGCATAGAGGTGGCCCCCTGGAGTTGCATTTAACAGGGAGAGAGCACGAGTTGCAAGACAGCACGTGTATTCATAGTACACTGTAGCTGTAAGTGGCCCCCACAGAATCAACTCAATTGCGTGGGAATCCCAAGCACACTACATCTCCCCCTGGTGGACCCCATAAAATACCCACTCCATTATGAGCGCACCACCAAGGATCATCCTCCACTGGTGGCACCAAGCTAATTCAGTCCACTGCCTGCCCCAGAATGCCATCCTCCACTGCTGAGGCCACAAGCAACAACTCCACTCGTGAGCGCACCAAAAATCATCCCCCTGGGTGGCCATAGGATCACCACTCCACTTTGATCCCAAGAAACATCCTACACGGATGGAGCCCCAAGAACCCTCCCACTGTGGCCTACCAAGAAATCACTCCACTGGTGAACCCCAAGAATACTCCACTGGTGGGGCCCTAGAATCCTCCACTGGTGGCCCCAAGATCTCATCCCACTGGTTGGGCCCCCAAGAATCACATCCTACTGTGACCCCCAAAGAATCATCTCTACTGTGGCCCAAGAACCATCTCTACTGGTGCCCCAAGAATCAATCCACTGTCCTCCAAGAATCCACCTCCACTGAGGTGGCTCCAAGAATCAGCTCCACTGTTGGCCCCAAGAATCACCTCCACTGGTCAGATCTACTGTTTATTGTGATATACAATGATATTCCTTTAGGTCAGGGGTCAGGCAGCTTCCAATCTAGAATTATAAGAGAACCGATGGAAATCCAAATAACAGCAGAGCCAGAGCAGATCATTGTTTTATTCTGTGGCCGATTATCCGTCCATTTATCTAGAAAATCTGATCGTTCTGATCCCACGAGGATGAAAACAGGCGCGGAGGAGACTCCAATATCTCTGACGCAATGATGGGGACTCGAGCCAAAAACCCAAACAATGAGCGTAAACGATTACTTCCTGCACTTTCATCACAAAGCGTTTTCACATCTCCGCGCGGCCGACCTGAGCGTCCACAGTCGCGTCCTGCTAAATTAGTTCATACAAGACAAAGCGTACAACCAGGCAAAGTCCTCAGCTCCATTTGTACTCTCCTTTACGCCGCATTATTCGTATGTCCCATTCACCCCGCTTATAGGGCTCACCCATCAGAAGCACTTCCCCTACCTGTGACAACCATCCGAAACCCTGAAAACCCCCTGTTTATCCCAATTAAACATTCAGGAACAATGCGGTCACGGGGGACGGGCCCTCACTGATTGGACTGGGTGAGGACGGGCCCCTGGCACTGGCAGTAGGGCATTGTGTGGGAAGAAGACCATATCTTATCATAAGTCCTTGTGTCACTAGTGGATATCCAGGAATATTGGGGGTGGCATCCACTAAACGCCGGTACTTCAGCCTTAATGGCATCACTGATCGTTATCCCTCATTGTACAGGTCCAGAATGGGTGGAACGTCTTATCACTTATACGAGCAACGCCTAGTTGTCATTTAGTGTCGAGAGTGTGGCACGCTTCACACCCAGCATCGAGCCACGCATCTGTAAGTAGCGAGAGAACTCCAAGTCTTCGATCCCATCGCACAACCACACAGACGTCCTCTGCATCACAATGTCCAGCAGCAGGCTCACGGCGTACACAGCAATAGAGCATGTGCACATAGGATCAACGAGTCCTACGATATGCACGTGCGCGCAACCACGCAAGCGTGTACTTGTTACGTATCACGAGCCTCCGCGCCACGATCAACACGGCCGACTACCCATAGCCATTATAGGTCACTAGACTAGTGGAGCGCGAGCGAATGTCTCTACAGATCACACTGCGCGCTGCGCATATTAGTCGCAGGACCACAACAGCAGAGCATTTCTACGGCCCAGCCCCTACGATGTTCGGTCGCGAACAGCACGACAGCTGGGTGGAGTGAGTGCGGCCGAGCGACCCGAGCGAGTGCGCAGCGCCGAGCCACCGACACACAACACAATACAGACACACAATACGCACCACTAAACAAGCATCACACGCGTGAGGCTACACAATAACTCATTTAACATTCACTTTATCCTCCTCCCGCATGTCCGTATCGTAAATGCCCCGGGGAAGGAGGAAGTAACTCCATAGTTTCCATCTATGAGAGCTTGCGATCTACCGTAAATCTGACTACGGGGAGCCCATTATCGCTTGTATTTGAAGCACATAACGCCGCGAAATAAGCCTACGAAACTGAGCCCCAATCATAGCCGTGTGAACATAGCCTTAGGGTCAATCTATCCCCTTTAATACTCACCTACAAAAACAGGTCTGGAACATCCTATACGGCACCGCCAGGGATTGTGGGTGACCTTTGCCAGGAAGATTAGGGTCAGTCTATCCCTCGTAAGACTCATCTACAAAAACAGGTCTGGAACATGTGGAACATCCTATACGGCACCGCCAGGCACGAGTGTGGGCTGGACCTTTGCAGAAGATTAGGGTCAGTCTATCCCTCGTAAGACTCATCTACAAAAACAGGTCTGGAACATGTGGAACATCCTATACGGCACCGCCAGGGATTGTGGGTGACCTTTAACGTGAAATTTAGGGTCAGTCTATCCTTTATAAGGACGACGAAAAAATGGCGAGAACAGTCTCTGTATGCTACCACCAGAAATGGATGGGTACCTATTGCCAGGAAGAGATTAGGGTCAGTTATCCTCGTAAAGACTCTCTACACATAAACAGATCCGGAACTCTTCGGACACATTCTAATCACGGCACTCGCAAGGGAGTGGTGAACCTTCTTATGGAGGTTAAAAAAAGTTTTGGGTTAGTCTTTCCCTTGTAAGACTCCTCTACATAAACAGAGCTGGAATGGGTGGAACGTCTTATATAGCACCGCCAAGGATTGTGGGTGACCTTTACTGCTAGGTTCAGGGTCAGTCTATTCCTTGTAAGACTCATCTCCATAACGGCACGTTCGAAAGAATGTGAGAAACACAATCTTATGCTGCGCCGCCAGGGATTGTGGGTGACCTTTATGGGTTCACAGACAAACAGCATGACAGGTCAGACAGATGGCACCATTGCACACAGTGTGTAGGATCACGGCCAGCAAGCCACAGACAGCAGCAACCGTTCAGACATGATCTCACAAAAGACATTTCCGAGTCTTGCGCCTCTAACTTCGATTCCTCACCGAGCTGCTACTACTCGAGCCCACACTACCTGACAAGGCGGAGGAACCGTGCAGTATTCGTAAACCGACGAGTCATATCAACTCCGCCCCCCCCGCCGACGAGCACAAATTGCGGGACATAACAGCGAGCCCTCCCGAGCACGACATGGCCACATCATCTGAAGCGCTCTACTGCATAGGCAGTTGCTCACACTCTGACGCCACAGACACCCACGGATATAACACTCAAACAGAGTGGGAAACAAAGAGTGCCAACAGAGCATACCGACCCAATAGTCGACCTACACAACGCCTACCGAAATCGCGAGCACATGAGCAAGATCAACAACACTGCGTCACAACTCCTCATGAGCAGCCTATGCGAACACACCTATAGAACACTCTATCAGACACTACACAGCACACGGGACATAGCTAGCACACAAATCAGCGGCTCAGACTATGACGAGAGTCACGACACTATTGCGCACATCTCATTTATACACACACAGATAATAGGTGACATTAAATGCGAGCTTACCCTCCCGCACTGTGCATGCACACAATGCCACTCAACATCGCAACCTTACACCGCATGACGCACGCCAACTGGCCACACACAGACGCACACCTCACTCCTGAGCGCAATGTGCTCGAGCTCACACTACTCTCTGGATAGCAAGAGACCTATCGCGCAAACAAGGACACTAACACGCAATCAGCGAGCACCACTACACTCTGCGCACAATCAGCGCACGACGAACTCGCACTTCTCTTGTCTCGCGAACGCTGGCACCACTACAACCAACGGCACAGTCTCCTACAGCACAACGAGCACCTACCCTTATAGAACATGCGCCGACCTCGCCACCACTAGGCGTTAATCTTAGCACAGTGTGTCCTACGAAGAGCTGACTGTTGAGTCTCTCTCTATCACACACAGGCAAATGCAAGTCTCAAGTAGCGCTCTTATGTGTGCAAACAACTGAGTGACTCTCTCTCGAGTGAGGATATCACTCTCTAGGCTCGTCACACATATTAGAGAGCAGCTAAACACAGTCCACACAACATGCGGCGTGCCACTGACGTGTAGACTAGATTCACAGTCTATACAACGTACATCGCATGTGACTCACTACTGATGTGTGTGATATATCAATACTGGAGGCTGGTACAGTCTAAGTCGCACATACAGAGTATGTCATCTATGAGATCTCAGGACACACAGCCGAAGTCCAATTCAGAATGACGCACACTGTTTAGTAGTACATTGTGACACTCGAGACATTCAACTCTCATAGCATCTGCTTCATCAGAGCTGAGTCACATGTGACACACAACTAGTACGACGCGACACAATGTCACATAACGTACTATGCTTCAGAGTAGACGGGAGCAGAGAGTGTGGACTGAACAGGTTAACAAGACACCTACTCAGCACACATCACATAGCGAAGGCGGACAACAGATACTCACACATCTATGAGTGCCGAATCGAGAGACATGAGGATTCTTCTCGCATTATGCCAACTGGTAGAGGGGTCGAGACAGCTCAAATAGCGACAACTCATAGACTTCAGCGATACATGCGGCGTCCTTACACAATAACATGTCTGGTGAGACAATAAACTGGACATACATCACGCACAGTTGTTTCTTCATACAAAGAGAGAGGATATTCATAGGTACGACAACAACCGTTCCACGATGTCAATTTGAGCACAAATCAGTGCTTAGTACAGCAGCTTGTTTTCTATGGACCAAAATTTCAATTGAGTTACATGTGTCTCAGGCATACACACAAGTGACAAGGAACATGATACAGTTTGCTACATATGTGTCTATGAAGAACTCTAGAGATCTTATGAATTGTAAGATATCTACAGTTTGAGGATGCTCTCTCTGAGGAGTGTATATACGGATCAAATTTCAAATGTGAGTGAGACAGATGTACATTGCGTTTACACATGTAGACGAGAATGATAGCTCTAAGTTGTCATGGCTACGTATTCAGCATTGTCTCTAATGACATTGAACAGACGGGGTATATATTCTAGAGACAAGTGAGGAGACAGAATATGGAGGGAGAGACAACAAGGTGGTAAGAGTGTAGGGAGTTGATAAAAGCAAGTTGCGACACGCAGCCAACAACAAGGCATGACGGCATAGCAGCGAGGACACACTCAGTGAGAGGGAAAGGTTGTCAATAGGAACCACCAGTGGTGGGACAAGAAACAGAATTATGACAGAGTGTGGATGGAAATATAAATGAGAATGCGAATGTGGTTAGGCGCAAATAAGTAAACCAGTGATATACAAACGCTGTGATACTTAGGCAAAGAAGCGCGGTGTGTGGAGGGTGACAGTTGGTTTCTGCGAAGCGTGATAGGCAAGTGTGATCAGAGTGCGGGATGGATGACGTGTTGCGTGCATGGAGAGAATAAATAAGAGGACAGAGTAGACTCGCATTATACTGATAAGAACAAAGGAGAGTGGACAGAGGTGAGTGTAAAGTGCATAACTCGTCACGTGACGGCGGGGTCACACGAGAAGCCGACAACACACATAGGAGCATTGATAGGACGTGGACATGGGACGCTCAGGGGGGAGAATGAGGTCGTAGATACTAGGCGCAATGACAAGAATGAGTGGATATGGAGATGATGGGGTCTAAACGTGGGGTGGAGTCAATATAGTGAGACGCCACAACGGAGCGTAGCATGGTCGAGTCGTTGAACGTACTTGACACAATACACACTTGGTGTGTGGACGAGGGGGTGAGGGGGGGGAGGGGGATGGGGGACATAGAGGCGCGTCTCAGAGGGCTAGTCGTTGTATAATTGAGGTACTTTGTAGGGGAGGCACTGAAGCGCGAGCGTGAGAGGTGGGGGTGGGGGGAGGGGGGGGGAAGGTTAGTTAGTGGGGAGGAAATGAGAGGATCTGTATATGTGAGTGGGTAGAAGTCAAAGAAGATAGTATCGCGATTTGAGCATAGGAGATGACATAACTGCGATATCTTTCTGATGACAATTGAGGGGAGGGTGAGCAAAGGGGACTGTCACTTCAGGGTGGCGCAACAAACGAAGATAAGATTTTGCGGCGGGCAAGGAAAGGTAGTAACATCAGGTGGGAAAGCGCGTGTAGGGATGGGGAGAACAGGGATATCATTTAGGTCACAACAGGTAGAATAGATTGGGGGGTGAAAGTAACGAGTGGTACATGAGGGAAACAGGGAGGAGAGTGTGGGAAAAAGTATGTGGGGGGTGAGAGCGGGGGGAAGTGGGCGGGGCACGAGGTAGTTCGATGGCGGGAAAGTTCGAAGTACGTTGCTGGGGAGCACAGTATAATTGACTGACGGGAAAGGGAGATTATGCGCGGGAAACTGTACTGTGGATGGGTGACAATGGAAGTATACTAGTTGGCGCGGAAGGGTATACTCTGCTAACAGCTATAGGGAAGCGTGGTGACGCTAGCGTGATAGTGAGGGGGAAAGGTATTTGATGGGGTAAATGGGAACGTCTATGTTGGGAGGAGCGGGGAAACAGTAGTGGTATGGGGTGGAAATCGAATATTCTGTTTCACCGCGGGGGAAATGTATAGCCTATTTAAGGGGAGACACTGGATTAATAGGGCGGAGGAAAATGACACATTTTATGGGAGAATGGAGTATTTTGGGGGACACAATGCAGTGAGCTTTAGAGAGGACACAGTAGAGTGTTATGGTTTAACTGGAGTATTATTGGGGGACTAGATGGCTACGTAGATGGGGGCACAAATGACCATATTATGGGAGGAAAAGTCTACAATTAAAGGGGAGGAACATGAATTGTATGGAGGCAACTTGGACGAACTATATAGATCATGTGGGGAACAATAGTCAGAGATTATGGGGACGCTGAGACTTCTAATGGGGGAAAGATAGCACGTCTACTACAGGGGAGGACAATGACCTACTCGAAGGGGCGTACAATGTAATACTATATAGGGGGACTCAATGGCTTAATTGGGGACAACTGATATAATAAGGGAGGAAAATGATACTACATTAGGGAACAATGTGCATACGCGTGTGCTTCTACAGGGGGGAAACTGCGGCTATTATTGGGCGGAGCCACTGACACTAACGTAATCGGGGACCTGAAATTCCGTAAGGGAGGCGGTGTCCCGATAATAACTTACTTCAGGAGGGCAAGGACTATTTAGTGGGGGAATTGACTATTTGTACTAGGCGACACGCATTAGAATCGTGGCACATGTACATTACGGCGAGACATGGATAATCGATCGGGGGCCCGGAGAATTTTGTGGGGACAACTATATAGGTCGGAGAACTGAATAATAGATATAGTGGATGAAATGGGCGAGAGAGTTAGGGGAGCAAACTGGATAATACAATGGGGCGGAAAGGGATTCTAAGGGGGGTCTACTGTATAAAGACCGATGGAGCGCTGAGGTCTTTCAGTTAGAAGGGGGCCTGGCTATAAAGGGAAATGACACTCTAGGGGGGGCTGACTTAATAAGGGGGGATCCTCGACGTAACTAATGAGGTGCACTGACTGACCGTGACAAAGGGGGGGACATACTAACTTAAAAGGTCCCTGACTACTAAAGGAGGCCCTGAATAACTCTAGCGCTCACTGCAGCTAAAGGAGGCCGTGACTACCAAACACACTAGCTAACTAGGCGGCCTCAACTAGACCTACAGCAGATAGCTCAAAGGGTGGGGCTCAACTACCTGTATCACACCTAAAAGAGACCCCTTAACTGGCCCTGTAATACTCCCTAAAAGAGACCCCCTAACTGCTGTATAGCATAACATAAAGGGGCCTTATCTGCCTGACTAACACCTAAAGGAGGCTTTAAATGCCTGTAATTCTACATAAAGTGGGACCCTAAATGCCTGTCGTCCACTGCATTATCTCCAGGGTTTTTAGTTCCTTCCCACCACTACCAACACCTCAGGATACTAGACATCTAAGTAGGCTTGTACTCGCTCACCAACCACTGGGCAGCTTTGTCACTGAGGTTCGAACATAGATAAAGAGGTGCTGAAATTTAAGGATTCTAAGATATTTGGTATAATTTCTTGCAGGGATGAGTTGTGCGCCAATGTTTAGTTGGACAAGTCATCATGAAGGGGCCGGAGTGTGCAAATGGATGCAGGAAGAGAGTTGGAAAAAGAACGACTCAAGAGAAGAGAACGACTCTTCAGATAAGACATCCTCCGGGAGTCCCTGGATTTCAGGGTTATTTCTCACTTCCTATATTGGATCACGTGCTGTATTCACTGTAATGTGATGTGAAGAGCTGGTGTCTGACCGGTAGGTGGTCTCTATATGGCGTTTGGTAGGTTACACCTGAGCTGGGTCTGACCTCAAAGTGGTCTCTATACTGCAGTGTTTGTAGGTTATACCTGAGCTGGTGTCTGACCAACCTCTATGTCTCCTCTATAGGCGGTGTTGTAGCGTTATACACCTAGCTGGTGTCTGACCTCTATGTGCGGTCTCCATATGGCGGTGTTGTAGTTATACCTGAAGCTGGTGTCCTAGAGACCTCTATAGTGGTTTACTATATGGCAGTAGTTGTAGGTTTATAACCTGACGCTGGTGTCTGATCCCTCTATGTGGTCTCTATATGGTGGTGTTGTCTAGGTTCTATACCTGCGCTCGTGTCTGACCATCTATGTCTCTCTCTATGGCGGGGGTTCCTCACATACCTGAGCTGGTGTCTGACCTCTATGTGGTCTCTATATGGCATGTTGTAGGTTTGCACATGGAGCTGGTGTCTGACCTCTATGTGGTCGCTATATGGCGGTGTTGTAGGTTTATACTTGAGAGGCTGGATTCTGGCGCCACTATGTGGTCTCTATATGGCGGTGTTGTAGGCGTACTGACTGTTGCTCTGAACCTCTGTGTGGTCTCTATATGGTGGTGTCTTTGTGAGGTTATACCAGAGCTGGTGTTCTGACCTCTATGTGGTCCTCTATAATGGCGGTTGTGTAAGTTTAACTACCTGAGCTGGTGTCCTGACCTATATTATGTCATCTATATGGCGAGTGTTGTAGGTTATACCATGAGCTGTGTGTCTGACCTCTATGTGGTCCACTCTATAAGGTGAGTGTTGTAGTATACCTGAGCTGTTGAGTCTATACCACTGTGTGGTCTCCCTATATGGCGGTGTTGTAGGTTATACCTGACGCTGGTGGTCTGACCACGCTATGTTGTCTCTATATTGCGTCGTTGGGGGCTACTACGCTGAGCGGCGTGTCTGACCTCTATGTTGTCTCTATAGGGCGTTGTTGTAGGTTAAACTTGAGCTGGTGTCCCTGTCCTCTATGTGGTCTCTAATATGGAGGTGTTGTAGGTTATACCCTGAGCCTGGTGTCTGACCCTATATGTGCTCTCTAATGGCGTCGTTTGTAGGTTTTATACCTGACTGGTGTCTGACCACTATGTGTCTCTATATGAGCTGTCTGTTTGTGGCTATACCTGAGGCTGGGTGTCTGACCACTATGTTGCTATATTTACCTATTCTTTGCCACTAGGCAAGCCAACTTTAAAACTCTATCATTTCTACTATCTATAAACACTAAAAACGTTAACTTTTAATATATCTAAACACTTAATCCTCTATACACACTATTTAAAAACCTGATCTCATTCCCATCATTTAACCCTTTTTGCTCTTGAAAGAGGGAATAACTCCCTTTACTATCCTAGTGGATCTATTGTTACAGTGGATTTTATATTCCCAATGAATTATGCATATTAGATATATGAAGAGAAGGGCGGCTCTATGGGAATTGACAAAGATGCAGTGTGCTGTGTAATTGAAGCAGCCTAGTCCTGCTTAGTTCATTCTAGGTGAGGCACGCAGTTGCCATAATATGAGAGAAGGCAAGACGGACCCATCACATTAGGGCTGAAGTGTCTGTATTGGTGCAGTGCGATGGCGCGGGGCAGTACGGTAAGATGGGGCTGCAAGCCCGTAATGGAGTGGGAATTTGTATACTGAAGTTGTTGGCTCATGAAGAGCATGATGTGCAGTTTCAGCAGAAAATGTTCTGAGTGTGCCGCAGGAAGGGTAGTGTGTTTTACGAGGATTCTCTCTTGATGGCTCATTGGTGAGCACCTGAACGGGTGCGTATACCTAACACATATAAACAGGAAGTGAGCCAGAACCGTGAACGGACCTCTAACCCTGATAAGCCAGTTTAGCTGTCGAAACATGTCGGGGGAGGTCAGACTAATGACGCTTTTAAAAATTTACGTGATCTCTCACCTCTGTCTACAAGTGTCACTGCTGCAGACGGCGTCAACAAGGGGGCCTTATTTGTTCTGTGTCTATGAGTATTAGGACGACTGCCCAAGTAGTTGGCTTGGGATTCCCTTACTAAGCAGCCTTTGCATAGATGTAAGGCTCTCCTGGTTAATAGGTGGTTCCACCAGACTTGATGATAGAAAGGAAGTTATTCCCTCTTCCAGAAGCAAAAGGTCTAAATGATGAGGATAGAGATCAGTTTTTTAAATAATGTGTATAGAGGTTAAGATTTATACATAATAACTAAGTTACTCTTTTATGTTCTAAACAGAAAGAAACTGATAGAGTTTAAGTTTGCCATGGCAAAATAGTAAATATAGGTGATCAAAATTCCCCTCTTTGTTCTCTTGCGAGATTCCCAAATTTTTGGTAGATTATGAGTGACCACTACGTGTGTCTCCATACTGGCGCGGTGTTGTAGGTTATCCTTAGGCTGGTGGCTCAGACCTCTACATTGGTCTCTATATGGCGGTGTATGTAGGTTATTCCTGAGCTGGTTGTCTGACCTCTATGTCAGGTCTCTATATGGCGTGTTGTAGGTTATCTCCTGATCTGGTGGTCTGACATCTATGTCGTCTCTATATGGAGGTGTGTAGGTTATAGCCTGAGCTGGTGTCAGGGCGGGGGGGGAGGGGCGGGGGGGGGGGGCGGCGGGGGGCCGGGGGGGGGGGGCGGGGGGCCGCGACCGGCACCCGGGGGGGGGGGGGGGGGGGGGGGGGGGGGGGGGGGGGGGGGGGGGGGGGGGGGGGGGGGGGGGGGGGGGGGCGGGAGGGGGGGAAAAAAAAAGGGGTGGGCGGGGGGGGGGGGGTGACTCATACAGTGTCGTCACTATATGGCAGTGTTGTAGGTTATCCTGAGCTGGTGTCTGACCTCTATGTCGTCTCTATATGGCGGTGTAGTAGGTTATACATGAGCTGGTGTCTGACCTCAATGTGTCTCTAAAATGGGGGTGTTGTAGGTTATTCCTGAGCTGGTGTCTGACCTCTATGTGGTCTCTATATGGAGTGTTGTAGGTTATAACCTGAGCTGGGGGTCTGACCTCTATGTGGTCTCTAAAAATGGCGGGTTTTTAGGTTATTCCTGAGCTGGTGTCTGACCTCTATGTGGTCTCTATATGGCGGTGTTGTAGGTTATATCTGAGCTTGTATCTGACCACTATATGGTCTCTATATGGTGCTGTTGTAGGTTATACCTGAGCTGGTGTCTGAACTCTATGTGGTCTCTATATGGCGGTGTTGTAGGTTATACCAGAGCTGGTGTCTGACCACTATGTGGTCTCTATATGGAGGTGTTGTAGGTTATACCTGAGCTGGTGTCTGACCTCTATGTGGTCTCTATATGGCGGTGTTGTAGGTTATTACTGAGCTGGTGTCTGACCTCTATGTAGTCTCTATATGGCGGTGTTGTAGGTTATATCGGCGCGGGTATAGTGGCAGTGTGCATGTGTCCCTGATTGTAAGAGTGAGGGAACACCTGACCTGTGATAGGAGTTACACTTTTACTTTCTTGCTGGTGTTTATTTTAGAAGGTGGTGAGGTGTGTGACCAAGGGAAACATGGAGGGGGATATTGTATGTGGGTGGAGGGGGATATTGTATGTGGGTGGAGGGGGATAGTGTATGTGGGTGGAGGGGGATGTGGATGGAGCTACTTAGCCATGTGTCTATGATATGCTAGACTGACAGACGTGTGAGACAGACAGATACTTGTACTACACAATACAGTTCTGTTTTGCACACTGTATTATGTGGTAAAATGGGCGCATTTATGTCCGAGAGGCCGGTAATATTTTTACGTACAGTAGGGTGGGCCCCCCAAGATCAACTCCCCTGTGGGCCCCAGACCCCCCAGTCCGACACTGTAAGTATATATATATATATATATATATATATATATATATATATATATATATATATATGTAATATATGTAATCATTGACTAAGGCTGAGGCACCAAACAGGCAGGTATGGGGTTAAACAACAGTTAAATCAAACTTACTCCAGTGTGTCCGTATGGGGCATAACCGAGTCAAATTATGTGCCTCTGCAAAGAACTGGAGGTAGGAGTGGGCTGCTGTCACTGATGCCACTTGCAGGTGCTTAAAGGGGTTGCCTCACTACATTGATTGCTCTTACCTCAGTCCTGTTTTCTGTTTCAGGGGCATGTTTACTGGCTTCCAGTAGGCTGCAGTAGAAGCCAGGTCTGTAGCTATAGCAATCAGCACTGGCAGCCTATCAGGAGAGATCACACAGGTCTGTAGCTATAGTGACCAGTGCTGGCAGCCTATCAGGAGAGATCAAACAGGTCTGAAGCTATAGTGACCAGTGCTGGCAGCCTATCAGGAGAGATCACACAGGTCTGTAGCTACAGCAACCAGCACTGGCAGCCTATCAGGAGAGATCACACAGGTCTGTAGCTATAGTGACCAGTGCTGGCAGCCTATCAGGAGAGATCATACAGGTCTGAAGCTATAGCGACCAGTGCTGGCAGCCTATCAGGAGAGATCACACAGGTCTGAAGCTATAGTGACCAGTACTGGCAGCCTATCAGAAGAGATCACACAGGTCTGAAGCTATAGCAACCAGTACTGGCAGCCTATCAGAAGAGATCACACAGGTCTGAAGCTATAGCAACCAGTACTGGCAGCCTATCAGGAGAGATCACACAGGTTTGTAGCTAGAGCAACCAGCTCTGGCAGCCTATCAGGAGAGATCACACAGGTCTGTAGCTATAACGACCAGCGCTGACAGCCTATCAGGACAGATCACACAGGTCTGAAGCTATAGCAACCAGTGCTGGCACCCTATCAGGAGAGATCACAGAGGTCTGTAGCTATAGTGACCAGTGCTGGCAGCCTATCAGGAGAGATCACAAAAGGTCGGGATTATAGTGGGCCTGCTGGCCCCCATATCAGGGAGAGAAACCCCACAGGTCCCCTAGTTTTAGTGGGCCAGTGCTGGCAGCCTTTAGGAGAGAACCCCAGGTCTGTAGCTATAGCAACCAAATGAGAAAGGGCCCATTGGAGAATTTGGGAAAAGGGCTGTAACTATTGGGGACCCTTTCTGGGAGCCTATCAGGGAGATCACCCCAATTTGGTAGTTATAGTGAACCCCGTGCTTGGGAGCCCAAACAGGGGAGTTTACACAGGGGCGGTAGTTAATTTGTGACCCGTGCTGGCGCCTATCCGGGGAGATCACAAAAGGGTTTTAAACCCATAGCCAAAACCAATGCTGAAGCCTATAGGAAGATTTTTCAGGTCTGTAGCTATAGTGACCAGTGCTGGCAGCCTATCAGGAGAGATCACACAGGTCTGTAGCTTTAGTGACCAAGGGTTTGGGACCTTTCAGGGGGAAAGAAAAGGGTTGGAAGGGTATAAGTGACCTAGTGTTGGGAGCCTTTTGGAGAGAAACACACAGGTCTTTGGGTATAGCAAACCCGTGCTTGGGGCCTTTTCGGGGGAAAATCCACAGGTCTGTACTATAGCAAAAAGTGCGGCAGCCCATCCGGGGGAGATGACACAGGTCTGTACCCAAAGAAAAAGTGCTGGGGGTTTTTTGGAGGAAACAAAAGGTTGTAGTTTTAAGCGCCTTGAGCAAACGGGTGAGGCCTTTAAAGGGGATATTAGGATAAGGTTTGGAACTGTTTTTTGGCCAAAAATTCAAAGTGACTTGTTTTTGCAAGTTTAACATAAAAAAACCTTCCCCTTGGAAAATTTTAGACACCCCTTAAAATCATCCCGCACCCCTGCAAAAACCCCGTCAGGGAAAAGCTCACCCGCCCCATGGGTGGGCCCCAAACTGTTTCCAGTGGTAAAGCCGGCCCGTGGCCGCCCAGTGGGTGGAACCCTTTAAATGACCCCCACTGCATAGAGCAGGAGCACTTGATACTCCGTGGCCGGGAGAAAGTGGGTGTCTAAAAATTCAACCCCAAGGGCCCGTTCCCCTTTTTGGACTCATTCAGGAATTTGGGTTTGAAAGGGCCGCTGCCGTAAGGTTTTTTGGGTACCTTCCGGGGAGGTTTGGTCGTCTATTCATTGGTGGCTGGACCCTCATTATGGCTCCCGATTTGGTCACTAGTTTGATTCCACAATGGTTTTACACTGGGTGCAGAGAGATTTAAAACCCCCGCTAGGGCAACCCCTGGGTTTGGGGCGGGACAAAAGCAAACCCCCCTGCCTTCCCAAATTTTGGCACTGGGCACATGTGTGGGTCACCAACAACAGGAATCTCTCATGTGTGAATGGCTGTTGGCCCCAGAACAGTTCAGAGATTCTCTATATAAATTGCAGCCTATATTATACTCCAGAGCTGCAATCATAGATCTGCTGGTTGTAAACGGGGAACATCCACAGCTCCTATAATGCAGGGGGCAGGTAGTTTTCGCTATATTAGGTCAGATATACAGAGCCTGGTGTGAAGACATAATCAAAATCACCAAAAGAAACTGGGGCCCTTACTCTGCAACCAGGCTCCGAGGGGCCCCTGCACAGTTTAAGAAAAAAACGACCTGTGTCTTTAATTTATTAGGGGAGGGGGCTGGGTTTTTAATTTCTGTAAAATCCTTTTGTATAAGAAAAATTTAATTTAAAAAATATTACCCCAGTAACTGCACCCGAAATTTAGGCGCCCGCCCGGAGGATTTTACAGGATGTAAAATCAGGAAACAGTACGGAAAAAGTAAAAGTATGCACATGAAAATGCACCAGCGAATATTTAGGCAGTCGGGGATAATACAAAGGGTGTTTAAATCAGGAACAGTACAGGATAAGTAATGTATGTAAATGGGGACGGGCCCCACAGAATTTTGTGGAGTGCAGTCTGAGGAAAAATACAGGATTAACTAAGGGGTTGTACAGGATTTTAAAGTATGTTTCGTGACTTCACCAGCAGAATTAGTTATTGCAGCCTTTGGGGGATAATACAGGATTAACCCCAGGGGTCAGTCAGGGGTAAGTAAAAGTATGTACAGTGACTGCACCTCGAATAGGGGTTTTTCGTCTGGGGGGATAATTCGGATTTAAATAAGGTCAGTACAGGATAATTTAAATTAAAGTACAGTGAATGCCAAACCCTCAGAAAAGTTATTGCGCTCTTTGGGGGAAAAAATACAGGATTTTAAATCAAAAGGTTTTGTACTGGGTAAGAAAAGTATTTTACCGTGCCCGCAACCCCGCAAAAATTTGGGGAAATGAAACTTTGGGGGATAATCCGGGGTAACCTCACGGTCAGTCAGGTTTAAATTAAAGTATGTTAAAAGTGCTGCACCAGCAGGGAAAAGTGGCCCAGCTTGGGAGGATAATTTCGGTTTAAACTCAGGATCAACAGGATAATTTTTGTATTTACAGTGGGCTGCACCCGCAAATAGTGAGTGCGCTCTGGAGGATAATACAAAGGGTGTTAAATAAGGATCAGTACAGGATAAGTAAGTATGTACAGTGACCCCGAACCAGAGAATAGTTATTTTCGCCCAAGGGGAAAAATTTTTAAAGGGTGTAACTCAGGATCGTATTTGGAAAAGTAATTTTTTGTACAGTGATGCACCAGCAGAAAAAGTTATTTCCCGCTCTGGAGGTTTTAAAAAGGATGTAAAATAAGGTTCAGAAAAGGGTAAGTTTAAAGTAAGAACCGTGACTGTACCAGCAGAATAGTTAATTTCGCTTGGGGGATAATAAAAAGGATGTAACTCAGGATCAGTAAAAGGAAACGTAAAGTTTGTTTAAGTGCTGCCCAGAAAAATAAATTTTGGGGCAGCTCGGAGGGGAAAAAACAGGATGTAAAATTTAGGTTAAAATCCCGGTTAAAATAATGTATTTTTACAGTGACTGCCCAGAAAAATAGTTATTGCATTGGGGAAAAAACAGGATGGGAACTCAGGAACATTTAGGGTAAGTAAAAGTATGTTTCAGTGAAAAGCACCCGCAAATAGTGGGGGCAGGGATGGGGGGATAATACGAAAGTAAAAAAAGGATCAGTAAGGATAAAACAATGTAGGTACAGTGAATGAAAACCCCAAAAGTGAGGGGCCGCTTTTGGAGGAAAAACGGATGTAACTTTATCAAATACAGGATAAGTTTAAAAAATGGCACACAGTGCTGCACCATCCCCCGAATTTGTGAGTGCCCGCTTGGAGGATAATTCGGAAGTTTTTTCAAAGGGCCCGTACAGGAACAAAATAATTTTAAAAAACAGTGGGCTTTAACCCCAGAATTTGTGAGTGCCCGCTTGGGGGATAAAAAGGGGTGTTTAAATCAGGATCATTCAGGATAAATAAGTTTGGGACAGTGTCTGACCAGCAAATTTGTGTGTGCAAGCTCTGGAGGATAATTTCAGGATTTTAAATCAGGTTTGTTTTCAGGGTAATAATGTATATTTCATAGTGACTTTCACCGCAGAATAGTGATGGGAGCTTTTTGGAGTATAATCGGATGTAACCAGGAAACATTTCAGGATTTAAATTAAAGTATTTTAAGTACTGCACCCGCAGTTTTTTTAGGGGGCAGCTCTGGAGGATAATACCCGGATTAAAAAAGGATCCCTAAGGAAAAGTAATTGTATTTTAAAAAGTGGGCTGCCCCCAAACAGACTTGTTTAGCGCAGCTTGGAAAGGGTAATACGGATTAACTCAGGATCGTTTTTGGGGTAAATAATGTATGTAATTGAATGAAACCCCAGGGAAAAGTGAGCGCAGCTCTGGAGGATAATTTAAAGGGTGTAAACTAGGTTTTGTATTGGTTTAAATAAAGTATGTAAAGGGGACTGCACCGCCAAAAATAGTGAAGGGAGCTCTGGAGGGGGAAAAACAGATGTAACTCAGGAAACAGTACAGGATAAACAATTTTAGGGACAGTGACTGCAAACCGCAGAATTGTGGTGAAACCCCTGGAGGGTAATACAGGAATTTTTTAACTCAGGAACAAATAAAAGGTTAAAATAATGAAAAACAGTGACCGCAACCCGAAAAATAGTGAATGCCCGCTCTGGGGATAATACGGAAGTAACTCAGGGTCAGTACAGGATAAGTTTAAAGGAAAAAACAGTGACTGCACCCGCAGAAAAAAATGAGCGCGCTTGGGAAAAGGGTAATTTAGGGGGGGGGGGGGGGGGGGGGTATTTTAGGGTCAGTTTCAGGTTTAAATAATTTTTTTACAAGTGAAAGCAAACCGCAAATAGTGAGCGCAAAACCCGGAGGAAAAGCAGGGTGTAAATCGGATCAGGCGGATAAGTTAATTTTTGGGACAGTGACTGCCCACAGAATAAAGGGGTGCAAACCCCCGGTGTATTTAAAACAGGTGTAACTCGGGAAAATTTAAAAGGGTTAAATAAAGTTAATTAATTTGGGCGGGACCAGTAGAATAGGGAGCGCAGCTCTGGGTAAAAATAAAATGATGTAACTCGGGTCAGTTCAGGATAGTAATGTAAGTACATTGACGCATCAGTAGGGAAAAGTGACACAGCTCTGGAGGAAAAAATACAGGATGTAACTAGGGGCCCGTAAAAGGATAAGTAATGTATTTTCCAGTGACTGCACCCGCAGAAAAGTGAGCCCCAGCTCTGGGGTAATTTCAAAGGGTGTAAATAGGGTTTAGTACAAAATAAAGTTTTTTATGTACAAATTTACCCGCAAAGCAGAATAGTGAGGCCAAGCTCTGGGGATTTAAGGGAGGATTAATTAGGATCAGTAAAAGGTTTTGGGAATTTTTATGTACAGTGACTGGGAACCCGAAGAATAGTGAGGAAACTCGGGGGAAAAAATACTGGAAGTAACTCAGGATCAGTACAGGATAAGTTTTGTATGTACAGTGCTGCACCAGCAGAATAGTAGCGCAGCTTTTGGAGGATAAAAAAAAGGATATAACCCCGGTTAAATAAAGGATAAATAAAGATTTTACATGACTGGGAACCAACCAAAAATTTGGGGGCCCCGCCTTTGGGGGATAATAAAAGGATGTAACTTTTGGTTTAGTACAGGATAAATTTTTGATGTACAAATGCTGCACCAGCAAATAAGGGGTGCAGCTTGGGGGATTAAAACAAGGTTTAATAAAAAACCGAAAAGGGGTAAATAATGTATTTTCACAGTGACTGCCCGCAGAATAGTGAGTGCCCGTCGGGGGGATAATCAGGAACATACAGGAAAGGAATGTAAATTTCACAGTGCGCCAAACCCGCGAATAGTGAGTCAGCCCGGAGGTTTAAAACGGATTTAGTACAGGAAAAAGTAATGTATGTACACAAGGGGACTCACCAGCAGAATAGTGAGCGCAGTCTGAGGGTAATACAGGATGTAACTCAGGATCAGTACGGATAAGTTTAAAGTATGACAAATGACGGAACCGCAGAAAAGTTTGGGGCAGCTCTGGAGGATTAATACAGGATGTAACTCAGAAACAGTTTAAAATAAGTAAAGTATGTTTCGTTAATTGCACCCGCATAAAGGGGGAGTGCCCCGCTGGAGGATTTTTTACAGGGTGTAACTCAGGAACCTTTCAGGATAAGTAATGATGTACATGCTGCACCAGCAGAATAGTGAGTGCAGCTCTGGAAGGGTAATACAGGGAAATTTTTGTAAAGGAAAAAGTAAAGTATGTCCCCAGGGCCGGGGTTTTTTCACCGCTCCCCCCTCGTCTTGTTAAATTTTTGAAACCCATTCCCCACCAAGGGAAAAGTGTGGAGGGAAATGCAGGTGGGGGCTGGGAGACTCTGGTGGGGTGTACTTCCCCCTCCCCCTCAGCGACGCCCTTGCCCAGGGGGGGCCAAAGGCGTACCCTGTCAGGGGTCCTATTTACAAAGGGGCCCACTGATATGTTAAAAAATCGGAACTAGTAATGGGTGGGGGCCCCATTTGATTTGGCTGTATGGGGCCCTGGAAGGTTTCATAGATGACTGATGGCCGCCCTGTCGCCCGTTTTGCATCTCTATAGCCCCGGAGCCTCTTTGTGTGCGGTGGTTTCGGGGAGGGTTGCCCCCATAGAGCTTCCATAGGAGCGGAGTAACCAGTACGGCTACATCCGGGTTCCCGGAGTCACAGGCCTGACACCCTCCCCGGCTGCAGATGCCCAACCTTTGCCCCTCGCTCTCAGATGAGTCAGGAATTCAGCTTCTCCTCCTACAGGTTATGCAGAAATGTGGAGGATCCGGTTTTCCCGCATTGAGCCCAACATTCAGAATGTAAACGGGGCCCCGCAGCATCGGGGGCAGAGCCGTCTTAACAACATTATGGGCCCCTGGGCAGAACACTGCAGTGGGCCCTGCCGAAATACATGACCACACCAGGTCATGCCTCTAGCCACCCCCATGCACACCCAGATTATCATGCCACTTATGCCTGGACACCGGCAGCCTGCAGCCTACAAGACTGATTGGCAGGGCAGGGAGCCTTTGGCTCCCTTCTCCACCATGGGTTTTATTTGTTTGCAGATCCTAAAAACACCAAAAAAGGTAAAAAAAAAAAAGAAGCAAAGCCAACCATGGGATTATGTGTATGTTTCTTGTATTCCTTGGAAAATCACACCCCACCTGGGGCCCCTATACTTGTGGTTCCCCCGTGCAACTGCCTAGTGTGCCCAATGGAAAAGATGGCCTTGATCAGGGGGGGGCGCTCACAGATCCGAGTGTGGGGCCCCAAGGGCCAGTCATCACAATGGCCGCCCTCCAGGCCACACCCCCCCTCTCCCTCATCGTTAACCCTTTAAGAACCAAACAATTTCTTTCATTTTGTTCTTGGTCGCGTTCCAAGAGCCGTGTCTTTTCTGTGTTTTCTGGGAGTTTTTTTTTTGCGGCGCCATCTTTGGGCTCCAGATTCCTATAATAGAGACTGCAGATCTGGATATTACAGGTGTAAAAGAATAGAGACTGCAGCTCTGGATGTGACAGGAGGAAAAGAATAGAGGCTGCAGCTTTGGATGTGACAGGAGGAAAAGAATAGAGGCTGCAGCTCTGGATATGACAGGAGTAAAAGAATAGAGGCTGCAGCTCTGGATGTGACAGGAGTAAAAGAATAGAGGCTGCAGCTCTGGATGTGACAGGAGTAAAATAATAGAGGCTGCAGCTCTGGATGTGACAGGAGTAAAAGAATAGAGACTACAGCTCTGGATGTGACCGAAGTAAAAGAATAGAGGTTACAACTCTGGATGTGACAGAAGTACAAGAATAGAGGTTGCAGCTCTGGATGTGACAGGAGTAAAAGAATAGAGACTACAGCTCTGGTTGTTACAGGAGTAAAAGAATAGAGACTGCAGCTGTGGATGTGACAGGAGTAAAAGAATAGAGACTGCAGCTCTGGATGTGACAGGAGTAAAAGAATAGAGACTGCAGCTCTGGATGTGACAGGAGTAAAAGAATAGAGGCTGCAGCTCTGGATGTGACAGGAGTAAAAGAATTGTGGCTGCAGCTGTGGATTTGATAGGAGTAAAAGAATAGAGACTGCAGCTCTGGATGTGACAGGAGTAAAACATTAGAGGCTGCAGCTCTGGATGTGACAGGAGTGACTGGAGTAAAACAATAGAGGCTGCAGCTGTGGATGTGACAGGAGTAAAGGAAAAGAGATTGCAGCTCTGGATGTAACAGGAGAAAAAGAATAGAGACTGCAGCTCTGAATGTGACAGGACTAAAAGAATAGAGATTGCAGCTCTGGATGTGACAGGAGTAAAAGAATAGAGACTGCAGCTCTGGATGTGACAGGAGTGAAAGAATAGAGACTGCAGCTCTGGATGTGACAGGAGTAGAAGAATAGAGACTGCAGCTCTGGATGTGACAGGATTAAAAGAATAGAGACTGCAGCTCAGGATGTGACAGGAGGAAAAGAATAGAGACTGCAGCTCTGGATGTGACAGGAGTAAAATAATACAGACTGCAGCTCTGGATGTGACTGGAGTAAAACAATAGAGGCTGCAGCTGTGGATGTGACAGGAGTAAAAGAATAGAGACTGCAGCTCTGGATGTGACAGGAGTATAAGAATAGAGACTGCAGCTCTGGATGTGATAGGATTAAAAGAATAGAGACTGCAGCTCTGGATGTGACTGGAGTAAAACAATAGACTGCAGCTCTGGATGTGACAGGAGTAAAAGAATAGAGATTGCAGCTCTGGATGTGACAGGAGTAAAAGAATAGAGACTGCAGCTCTGGATGTAACAGGAGTAAAAGAATAGAGACTACAGCTCTGGATGTGACAGAAGTAAAAGAATAGAGGTTGCAGCTCAGGATGTGACAGGAGTAAAAGAATAGAGACTGCAGCTCTGGATGTGACAGGAGTAAAAGAATAGAGACTACAGCTCTGGATGTGACAAGAGTAAAAGAATAAAGACTGCAGCTCTGAATGTGACAGGATTAAAAGAATAGAGACTGCAGCTCTGGATGTGACAAGAGTAAAAGAATAAAGACTGCAGCTCTGAATGTGACAGGAGTAAAAGAATAGAGACTGCAGTGCTGGATGTGACAGGAGTAAAAGAATAGAGACTGCAGCTCTGGATGTGACATCAGTAAAAGAATAGAGACTACAGCTCTGAATGTGACAGGAGTAAAAAAGAATAGAGACTGCAGCTCTGGATGTGACAGGAGTAAAAGAATAGAGACTACAGCTCTGGATGTGACAGGAGTAAAAGAATAGAGACTACAGCTCTGGATGTGACAGGAGTAAAATAATAGAGACTGCAGCTCTGGATGTGACAGTAGTAAAAGAATAGAGACTGCAGCTCTGGATGTGACAGGAGTAAAATAATAGAGACTACAGCTCTGGATGTGACAAGAGTAAAAGAATAGAGACTACAGCTCTGGATGTGACAGGAGTAAAAGAATAGAGACTGCAGCTCTGGATGTGATAGGAGTAAAAGAATAGAGACTGCAGCTCTGGAGGTGATAGGAGTAAAAGAATAGAGACTGCAACTCTGGATGTGACAGGAGTAAAAGAATAGAGACTGCAGCTCTGGATATGACAGAAGTAAAAGAATAGAGACTGCAGCTCTGGATGTGACAGGAGTAAAACAAGCATAATTGAAACGAAGAGAAAACATAGGACTGGCCGCGCAGGCACCGGATGTAAAGTAGGACTCAGCTCGTTTGACAAAGGTTTCACCATAAATCACTCTAAACTGTACAGTCATTAAGTTCCTACTCTTAATAATTACGATAATTCAGACTGCGCTGAAACTGCGCCCAACAGGCCCGAGTCCGGGCCGCCAACAAATGTGGGTTTTCCCAAAAATTTTAAAAAAACCTTAAAAATTAATTTTTCCTTAGTTCCTTATTCTCTTAATAATTAGCGTTAATTTCATGACGTCGCTGGAAACTCGCGCGCTCCCCTTATCTCGCCGGCTGATAACGACCAGGATATTACACCTGGAGGCGGCCACTTTCTCCACATTCATCGTACATATCCTGGTCTCGGAGGCTGCCCCCATATCTATGGTTCCTGTTCTCGGAGGCTGCCCCCATATCTACGGTTCCTGTTCTCGGAGGCTGCCCCCATATCTACGGTTCCTGTTCTCAGAGGCTGCCCCCATATCTACGACTCCTGTCCCCTCAGAGGCTGTCCCCATATCTACGGTTCCTGGTCTCGGAGGCTGCCCCCATATCTACGGTTCCTGTTCTCAGAGGCTGCCCCCATATCTACGGTTCCTGGTCTCAGAGGCTGCCCCCATATCTACGGTTCCTGTTCTCGGAGGCTGCCCCCATATCTATGGTTCCTGGTCTCGCAGGCTGCCCCCATATCTACGGTTCCTGATCTCGGAGCTGCCCCCATATCTACGGTTCCTGGTCTCGGAGGCTGCCCCCATATCTACGGTTCCTGTTCTCTCAGGCTGCCCCCATATCTATGGTTCCTGGTCTCGGAGGCTGCCCCCATATCTACGGTTCCTGTTCTCGGAGGCTGCCCCCATATCTACGGTTCCTGTTCTCGGAGGCTGCCCCCATATCTACGGTTCCTGTTCTCGGAGGCTGCCCCCATATCTACGGTTCCTGTTCTCGGAGGCTGCCCCCATATCTACGGTTCCTGATCTCGGAGTTGCCCCCATATCTATGGTTCCTGTTCTCGGAGGTTGCCCCCATATCTACGGTTCCTGATCTCGGAGGCTGCCCCCATATCTACGGTTCCTGGTCTCGCAGGCTGCCCCCATATCTACGGTTCCTGGTCTCAGAGACTGCCCCCATATCTACGGTTCCTGTTCCCTCAGGCTGCCCCCATATCTACGGTTCCTGTACTCAGAGGCTGCCCCCATATCTTCGGTTCCTCATCTCAGAGGCTGCCCCCATATCTCCGGTTACTGTTCCCTCAGGCTGCCCCCATATCTATGGTTCCTGGTCTCGGAGGCTGCCCCCATATCTATGGTTCCTGGTCTCGGAGGCTGCCCCCATATCTACGGTTCCTGGTCTCGCAGGCTGCCCCCATATCTATGGTTCCTGTTCTCAGAGGCTGCCCCCATATCTATGGTTCCTGGTCTCAGAGGCTTCCCCCATATCTATGGTTCCTGTTCTCAGAGGCTGCCCCCATATCTACGGTTCCTGATCTTGGAGGCTGCCCCCATATCTTCGGTTCCTGTTCTCGCAGGCTGCCCCCATATCTATGGTTACTGTTCTCGGAGGCTGCCCCCATATCTATGGTTCCTGGTCTCGGGGGCTGCCCCCATATGTATGGTTCTTGGTCTCGGAGGCTGCCCCCATATCTACGGTTCCTGTTCTCAGAGGCTGCCCCTATATCTATGGTTCCTGGTCTCAGAGGCTGCCCCCATATCTACGGTTCCTGGTCTCAGAGGCTGCCCCCATATCTACGGTTCCTGATCTCGGAGGCTGCCCCCATATCTACGGTTCCTGTTCCCTCAGGCTGCCCCCATATCTACGGTTCCTGTTCCCTCAGGCTGCCCCCATATCTACGGTTCCTGTTCTCAGAGGCTGCCCCCATATCTACGGTTCCTGATATCGGAGCTGCCCCCATATCAACGGTTCCTGTTCTCGGAGTTGCCGCCAAAACAACAGTTCATGGTCTGAGAGGCTGCCCCCATATCTACGGTTCCTGTTCTCGCAGGCTGCCCCCATATCTACGGTTCCTGTTCCCGGAGGCTGCCCCATATCTACGGTCCTTGGTCTCTCAGGCTGCCCCCATATCTACGTTTCTTGGTCTCTCAGGCTGCCCCCATATCTACGGTTCCTGTTTTCGGAGCCTGCCCCCATATCTACGGTTCCTGGTCTCGGCAGCTGCCCCCATAGCTACGGTTCCTGTTCTTGGAGCCTGCCCCCATATCTATGGTTCCTGATATCAGAGGCTGCCCCATATCTTCGTTTCCTGATCTCGGAGCTGCCCCCATATCTACGGTTCCTGATCTCAGAGGCTCCCCCATATCTTCGGTTCCTGTTCCCTCGGGCTGCCGCCATATCTACGGTTCCTGGTCTCAGAGGCTGCCCCCTTATCTACGATTCCTGTTCTTGGAGGCTGCCCCCATATCTATGGTGCTAGTTCTCGGAGGCTGCCCCCATATCTACAGTTCCTGTTCTCGGAGCCTGCCCCCATATATATGGTCCCTTTTCTCGGAGGCTGCACCCATATATACGGTTCCTGTTCACTCAGGCTGCCCCCAGCTCTACGGTTCCTGGTCTCAGAGGCTGCTCCCATATCTACAGTTCCTGTTCCCTCAGGCTGCCCCCCCATATCTACGGTTCCTGTACTCAGAGGCTGCCCCCATATCTTCGGTTCCTGGTCTCAGAGGCTGCCCCCATAGCTACAGTTCCTGGTCTTGGCAGCTGCCCCCATATCTACGGTTCCTGATCTCGGCAGCTGCCCTCATAGCTACGGTTCCTGTTCTTGGAGCCTGCCCCCATATCTACGGTTCCTATTCTCAGAGGCTGCCCCCATATCTACGGTTCCTGTTCTCAGAGGCTGCCCCCATATCTATGGTTCCTGTTCTCAGAGGCTGTCCCCATATCTATGGTTCCTGTTCTCCGAGGCTTCCTCCATATCTACAGTTCCTGTTCCCTCGGGCTGCCCCCATATCTACGGTTCCTGGTCTCAGAGGCTGCCCCCATATATTCGGTTTCTGTTCCCTCGGGCTGCCCCCATATCTACGGTTCCTGGTCTCAGAGGCTGCCCCCATATCTACGGTTCCTGTTCTCCGAGGCTGCCCCCATATCTTTGGTCTCTGGTCTCCCAGGCTGCCCCCATATCTACGATTCCTGTTCTCAGAGACTGCGCCCATATCTCGGTTTCCCGTTCTCCGTCAGGCTGCCCCATACTACGGTTTCCTGGTCTCGAGGGTGCCCCCATATCTATGTTCCCGGCTCGAGGCTGCCCCCCTATCTACGCTTTTCCGGTCCCCTCAAAGGCTGTCCCCATATCTAGGTTTTGGTCTCGGAGGCTGCCCCATATCTAGGGTTTCCCGGTCTCGAGGCTGCCCCCATAATTTGGTTCCTGTTCCCCCCGGGCTCCCCATATCTACGGTTCCTGTCTCGAGGCTGCCCCCATATCTAGGTTTCCCGTTTTCGGAGGCTGCCCCATATCTACGGTCCTGTCTAGAGGCTGCCCCCATATCTACGGTTCCTGTTCTCTCAGGCTGCCCCCATTTCTTTGGTTCCTGGTCTCAGAGGCTGCTCCCATATCTACAGTTCCTGTTCTCGGAGGCTGCCCCCATATCTACGGTTCCTGTTCTCAGAGGCTGCCCCCATATCTACGGTTCCTGTTCTCGGAGGTTGCCCCCATATCTACGGTTCCTGTTTTCGAGGCCCCATATTACGGTTTTCCATATCGGGGGCTGCCCCATATCTAGGTTCCCGTTTCGATTCCCCATACTCGTTCTGGCTAGGTGCCCCCTATTTACGGGTTCTTTCTCAAGCTTCCCCCAAACTAGGTTTCCCGTCCAAAACTGCCCCCATACTAGGGTTTCCCTTTTCGGGGTCCCCATATCAGGGCCTGTTCCCCACTCCCCCCTATTACGGGTTCTGTTTAAGGCTCCCCCATAAACGGTTTTCCGTTCCCCCCCCTCCCCCAATTCGTTCCCGGTCTCGAGCTGCCCCCAATTAGGTTCCCTTTTTTCAAAAGGGTTTCCCCCCTATCTATGGTTCCTTGGGTTTTAGAGGTTTCCCCCATATCTGTTTTCCTGACTTGGAGGCTGCCCCCTAACTATGGTTTCCCGTTTTTCCCGGGTGCCCCCTATCTATGGTTTTTCCCGTTCTAAGGTTGGGCCCCCCTTCTATGGGGTTCCCCTTTCCCCCCGGCAAACCCCCTATTACAATTTTTTTGGGCTCAGGATGCCCCCATATTTTTCGGTTCCCGTTTTCCCCAGGCTGGGCCCCCTAACTAAAGGGTTCCCGTTTCCCGGCTGCCCCCCAAAACTGTGGTTCTCTCTGTTTGTAAAAATTTGTGTTCCCCATTATATAATAAACCCCGAGTGTTTCTCCTATCCTTTTGCTTTTTACCCGTTATTTCCCCCTGGAGAGTAAAAATTTAATCTGTCAATGGGGTGACCCAAATTTGGGGGGGGTCCCCTTTACAGTCTGAATTTTTAATTTTTTAGACAACTTAAGGGCACATTGATGGGTAAAGCTTTGGGTGACAGCCCTGGCACTGTCTGGTTTGTCTGGGGACCGCCTAATTTTGGGCACATTGATCTGGGAAAATGGGGACAGCCCCCCACCCGTCTATGTGTGGGGCAGTTTTAAACTGGCCTATCTGACTTGGGAAAGCTGGGGGGACAGGCCCCTGGACTGCCACTGTAAAAAATTTGGGGACAAACTTAGGGTGGATATTACTTGGATTTCTGCTTTTTGGGAACTTAGAAAAGAATTCTGCTTTTGGGATGTGGGAGAAGGAACGGGCCCCGTGGAGTGACCCCTCCCCGGGGGCGCTGTTTTTTTGTCCCTGCCCCCCCCCCCCCCCCTCACCCCTGTGTGGGGGCAATTTTATTTTGCCCCCAGGAAATTTAAAAAACTTCCTTTTGATAAAAATAGGCCTCTGACATCCCCAAGAAAACCCCGCGCCGGGGGCCCCGCCACCCCCCTTTTCCAAGAAGGGGGGTTCCAGATTTACAGAAAAAAGATTAGGGAATGACAAGCCTTTTACTTCCCCAAACAATCCTTTCATTTTTAAGCCCTTTCAGGACCTCTGCTTGCTGTTTGGTAATGCTTATTTCTTTTTTACTCGAGCCTGACGACCCCCTTGTAACTTAAAGGGGGTCCCATTCCCGGATTAGATTTTATGTTAGAAGCGAAGCTAAATAAGCACTAAATAAATTTTTGTTTTGATTTTGGTTTTTTCAAAATAAGGGTTTTCTCTCCTGTTTGTTTAAAATAGTTTTCCCAGGTGCCGTCCACCTTTGTACCCCCGCACCCCGCACCCCTTTTCGATAAAATAATGCTAGAGACTAGGTGGGCGGGAAACCCAGGGAAAAACCCTCGTAAGGGGCAGGAGAGATAACCGCTTTCCCGTGAAAGGAAGCAAAATCAGGACCGACATGGATTTAGTTTTAGTGTTTATTTAGCTTTGCTTTGCATGAAAAAGCTAATAGAAAATAGAAAACCCCCCCCAGGTGTAAGCTCCCGGGGTTTCCCCTTACCAAGACTTTTAGGAAAACCCACTGCAGTTTCTTGAGCCAAAGCCAAAAGTAAGTTAGAAGGTGACAGGAAATATAAAACAAACCCTCCTTCCTGTGCAAAAAACCGCTGGTGTAAGAGGCGAGAAGTGAAGGGGCGATCAGCGCGGAATGTCTGTACTCCCGCAGGACCGGGGCACACCCCGATTTTCTACTGCAAACGCTGTACACATCATCCCTTGACGGGTAAACAGTATAGCGGCACAGCGGATTTGGAACGTACAGCAGCCCGTCACTGATTAATTTCCCCCTTAACACCCCTTCCCCCACACCTAGAGGAAAGGGGGGGAATAGGAAAAACTTGGCCCCCAAAATTAACCCCTGGGGGCCCCAAGAATCACTCCACTGGGGGCCCCAAGATAGCTCCCCTGGGGGCCCCCAAAAATCAGCTCCCCTGGGCCCCCAAAATAACTCCACTGGGGCCCCAAAATCAGCTCCATGGGGCCCCAAAAATCAACTCCATTACCCAAAGAATCATTCCACTGGTGGCCCCCCAAAAATCAAACCCCCTGGGA
>JAODAL010040134.1:0-37239 GCA_025379985.1 Phyllomedusa bahiana
GCTGGATATCAGGCGCAACGCTTGCAGTCCCTCTTGCTTGTCAGTCGCCAATTCTCCAGGATGCAGAATGTCAAGACGACCAAGCACCTGTTTGAGGATGTATTGAATGACGCACATTACGGATCAACGAGGTCCTTCTTTCTCACAGCCAGCACTTTGCTTGTGTAGCGGCGATTCATCACTGGACGAGGAAGAAAGACAATGGAGGGTAGTGTCAGTACGGGGTCTCCTCCTCACAACAAGGGAGAGGGCGGGCTCGCACAGAATCCGAGCTGATTATAATTCCGCCCGCCAAGGTTCAGACGAAACCCCGCACCACTGCTTATCTCCGTCACCAAATGGACACCAGGACCTACTCAAGCCTGGGGCACTTTCTTTGACCACCTCTTCGAATCACCCAGTGAAAGCTCATCATGCCGCCTTTTGCCGTAACCGCATAAGCTACGAGTCAAGAATCTTATTGTTTAACCACCCACCAACATGTCTCATCACATGCAGCGAATGCATGTCAGTTGAAAGGAGGACAAACAACTTGGCTCCTCAAAAAAGGGCCAGACCGAACGCCGAGCGGTCTTCCAACCACTGTCACACAACTTCAACATAAAAGACCCTCTTCTCCTGTCTCCTACTCCTCCTGCCACCTCCAAGAACGCGTTCTCAGACTGCCCATTGTCTCTCAAGAGTCCATGAATCAGGGATCAGCATCCGCTTCACCTCCACGCGCCGCAAGTACCAACCATCCGTCCTACCAGAACACAACACCTAACCCCTTCATCCTCCCACCAATTTTGACAATCTGCACGCCCGTACACGTGGCCAGTCTAGGCTCAGCCACCTTCTGTCTTCCAGGACTTTGGGACAGAAGAAATCATTTAAACCACATAACCATCCCAAAGCCAAAAGCCCTGTAATCAGTCGGCATTAGCCAGCCTCTTTGGAGCCTTAAGGAAATGTTTTCTTGCCGTCGGTGGACACAAGAATGGGTTCCGCCACTCATGGCCCTTGCCTGCCCCCAATCACCTATCCCCCGAGCAGGGCATTTCCGTTGCCTAGAAAAGCAATCCCTGCCCTGCCAGCCGACGTTCAGCATCAAAATTTGCAAGCCGCGTTGTCCTGACATACGGTGTCCGGAAACAGTCCACGTGACCCGCCACCCCATGGACTCTGTAAGTAAGCCAAGGCCGTATATTTCTCTGTGACAGCTCACTGGCGTAGAGCTGTTGTCTGTCACTGAGCGGTGCACCGGTGGCATCTCTGTGCTCGCGAACGTGGTCTCTTCACACAACCGCATCGGGTAAGTGGCGCACGGGCTCTTTCCTCTCCCCAAGGTCCTCTGTGCGTGGCATCACGTGCCAGCAGCAAACCAGGCCGTGTTGAAATTTAAATCTGTACTTAGAGGAAACCGTCCACACACAGTCCAGCAGAGTAGTCTTAGACGCATTACTTTGCTATCGACATCGTAGTGCGATAGTCAGATAGTCCCTGAACCACGCATCGATACAGGTTTTTCCATCGATAGTCTATAGTCAGATCATCTCCGATGACCATTAAAGTCTATGGGAAGCAACAACACCCTTCACTTCTTAACCCCCCCCATACAGGATCTAGAGGCAGAAGCTGCGGAATTAAAACAGGCCGACACAGTCAAATGGATACCTGCAACATCTTAGCGCATCAACACATAGGACTATAAAAGTCACAAGAATAAAATAGTCACACACCATTCACTATCCGTCTTGTACCATAAGCATGACTCTCTAAACCTGCATCACCCACAACATAAAAAGACTGCCGAACATAAGAAAGAAGTCTTTGACAACCACTAATTTTAGTTGACTGGACATTGAATATCCCTGTCCTGGAAGCAGCATGACCCTAAAACCTGCATGAACCCACAGATTAAAAAGTGGCCAAAGAAAGAAGTCCTTTGGAACCACATATTTAGTTGCGAACTGGACTTGAGACAAACCCCTGTCCTGGACCGGCAGCATGACCCTTAAACCTGGTCCTGACACCACAGGATATAAAAATTGCCTGAAACGAGGAGTCCTATTCAACCACCATTTTAGTTGAAAGAGACATGGACTAGAACTGTTACCATGACCCCAAGCAGTATGTACCATTAAACCTGTACTGCACTCACAGATTAAAAGAGTGCCTAGCAAAACAGGAGTCTTTCAACTACCTATTTTAGTTAACTGGGACATTGACTATCACCTGTCCCTTGACCGCTATAGACCATTAAACCTTGTCTGACCACCCCTATTAAAAACAGTGCCGGAAAAAGGAAGTCCTTTCAAAACCACCATTCTTAGTTTCACTGCGGACTTGCGACTATACCCTTCCTGTACCACAGCATGACCCGGGCCGGGAGTTACAGTGGGTTAGCGCTGAGCAGCCCAAGGCCTTCGGCGTCCGACTCATCTATTAACACGAAACAGGTAAAAAATGCCCTGAATGCAGTCAAAGACCTGGGTAGCGCTTGCCCTAATACCGTATGAGGTAGCCACGACACACTTGAGCCCTTCACCCTATGGAAATACTGGGTCGGTTAAACCGGCTCCTGCTTACACCGCAGGTGCCCTTTTTCTTGCAATCTTTTTTCCTCAATTTCTACTCAATATGCTGGAGGAAATTGTCTCTGTACCTTTGTCTCTCAGTCCGAGACTCCATACTCCAGTCCTTTACAGAGACATCCCCTAACATACTGGTCAAGTTTTCTGTACCTCCGCTTGTGCCAATTCAGAGAATTTTTTTTTCTAAAAAAATACAAAACCACTCTTTTGTACATGCCAGTTTTTTCTTAGCTAAGTTTTATAATTCTAGAAAAACACCACACATTTTTATAATAGGATGGCCATCCCCCACCATGTCTTTATTCCTTCTTTTTTTTAATAATATTAAATGGGCATAGTCCTCAATCTACTGGGGAAATGATAATAGCTATGTTAAAAGATGCTTGCACAAAACAAGTCATTTTGCAATATGTGTCTCCCATTAACCAGTGTCCCTACCTATTCAGTTCTGAGAGACAGCACCCAACACCCTTCTGACAGTCCACTCTTGACACATTCGTGAAGAACAAATAGACTGTTCGAAACATCATTTATTATTATAATAGGAACCTGTGGATGTATCAGTTTGCATGTCACACAAGCAAAAATGCCCCCAATAAATTCAAAACATGACCCATGATCCCACTTTGCCAATGTGCACGAACAAATGTCAGTTAGAAACAACATTATTATTTTTATAAATAGGACCACTAGTATAGCTGCATTACACCGTCAAAATGCCCCCAAAAATTCAAAAAAACATGAACCCAAGAGCCACTTTATGAACAAGTTGTGAATAACAAAAGTCTATAGAACAACAACATTTTTTCTAAGAAAAGGACCCTGTAGTATTGCTCTGCATTTCAAAGACAGCATCGACCCAAACCATGATAAACAAGTGAACTTCTCGCAACCACTGCGTATACAAAACAATTGAGTGATGGAGTAATTGCCCCTTAAAAGCACAACATTTCTGTCCAAAGGACAATCATATTGCTGTATCTATCCACACAGTAACATTGACCCCAAAAATTATACAAAGGACTTCCTCCTCACTGTTAAAATTGTGAGGGCAACATGACCCCAAACCATTGACACGGCTGACGAAAACACATTCTAGAAGAAGACGTGGTCAAAATGAGCAACATATTGTTTTGTCATGAACCTTGGTGTCATTTTCAGTCTCCATCACAGCAAAACCAGCAAAATGAACTGTATCGGGTAGACTGGAGAAATAACAAATTGCGCGAGTAGTGAAAATTGACACATTGTTAAAAATAAGTTTTTCACGAGGACCCATTTCTGATTTGGAGATGAATGTGAGTAGACCCAGCAACTAATCGGATGACCTCGGGCAATGGGGCCACAACATCATCAAGATCCCCTTTAGCCTGATTCATCTTGAGAAAGTCAAACGATCCACATTAACTGTGGAAAGCTGGATAGTTTGTCTGTAATACTCCTCCGGCTGTGCTGAAGAGGTCCGCTTCAGATATGGAGGAAATGGAGCATCCCATGCACTCATTGAAGAAGGAGCCCCGTTGATTCCTAAGCCCCTGGTCGAGGTGGGGGCACTAGCAAACTGATCTTCCTCATCTTCCTCCTCCGCCTTCAAGGATTCGCGCCACGACCTCTTTCCAAGGCAGGGACGTCGGTAACATCGTGTTCTAGGAAGACCTCCTTGCTCCGTCCTCCTCATCCGTGCATGCCCTCCGCACAGTGCTCAACACAGCCCTGAACTTAGCTGAAATGGTGCAACCCTGAGAGCTGATGCGCCACCTTGCACTAGCTCTGGACCCCACAAACCACTGCCTAATGAAGACCGATGAAAATTGTGAAACTGTCGGGCCTTGTGGATTTGACGGAGAGAAAGGCACCGTGATCCGTATCTGTGTCCATCTCCTCCTTCCTTTTCGCTGGCGGTACTGTTGGTTTCAAGAGTGTCCAAGCGATCGTTGAGTCCAGAACTAAGAATCACCTACAATTCCATGCTGACAAGGCATTGGTCCGCAATCTGACATTTTGGTGGCTTCTTCAAAACTGAAAGGATGTGTAGCAGAGCTTCTTTTTTTCAACTCACGTTCAACAGGCCCCATCCACTCTCGGGTTGTGTACAACACCCCGAGGTCCGCACCGCTGCTTGATTCATGCCATGTGGGTCACTTCGTTACTGCGTAATGGCAGTGTGCGCTGCTGCCACAATCGCTGAGTCATGTGGAGGGATGGAATTCCAGCGCTGTTGACCACGTCAACAATGAGACGGTTGAAGGGGAGGCCGAGAGCTGAAGCTGCACCCCACGCAGTTCCAGGGCGGGACGAATGCAGGTGCGAACGGCGGACACAGTGCCGAACCAGTACCTTGACAGCCTATCTTTCAGCAGCGCAGACCAGACCCGGGTAGCTCTTTAACAAATTTCTGTGACGAACGCCCAGGTTTCATGACATGTGCCAGCAAGGTGATGAGCCTCCCAGCCCCTACCGGTTCTTAAGGGGAGCCTAGCAGACATTGTCGTCCCATTTATCTAACTCGCATTACCACCTTGCCTGGCACAAATGTTCCATGTCCACCCATCCAGAGCGCTTATGATTCTCGTTGCATTATGAGGCCGACCACCTCAGCTCCTGACCTGTGTGGAGCGGACGGTCCTCCAAGACAGATTAATTTCACAACACGCCACCTTGGTATTCTCCTGGGCACTTGATGCCACCCAAAGGACCTTGGGGGAAAGATGGGCCCAGCACCATTCCTTGCGGTATTTGAAAGCGTCAGAGGCCGCCGAACTTGGAGAGCCACCGTACCGTCCCAGAGACATCCACCCCCCTGCCGCCGTGGAAGCTTCACAGAGAGCATATAGACGGCCATTGGCCTTTGCCTACTAGTATCCATGGTGTCGGTGATTCATAAGAAGGAACACTTTTACTGCCACAGATTGCAGAACAACAGCGCTAGAAATTTTACAGATGACCCGCTGCTGGCAGGACAGCGGGCGACGGCTTTATTCTGGTACAAACGAAATGCCTGCTCGTATCTGGGTATTTGGGGAGGCAGGCCAAGGGCCATGAACGTGTGCGGAACCCATCTGTGTCCACCCAGACGGAAAGTCAACCATTACCCAAGGCTCCAAAAAGCCTGGCACTGGCCGACACCATTCAGGCTTTCTGCTTTGCGGGTAGGTTTGGCGGCACTTAAAGTGTTTCTTCCCTGCTCCCCAAACACCTGGAAGACCGAAGGCTGCATGCTAGATTTGAGTCCACTGTAACGGCCGTGCAGCAGTCTCATAACTTGTGCGAGGCAAGGAGAAGGGAGTAGGATGGAGACTCTACACTGTGTGGTTGACTGAGAGGTACATGTCGGGCGATGGATGTAGCAGAAGCGGAGGCTGATCCCTTGATCATGACTCTGAGAGACACATGGGCAGCGAGGAACGCTTGGTGGTAGGCGGAGGAGGAGGAGCGGTAGAAGCAGAGGGGTTTGTGACAGTGGTTGTGAGGCCCGGCGTCGAGGTCCTGGCCTTTTAGGTCCAAGTGTTCCCTCCATTCACCCAGCATTCGCTGCATGTGACTAGACATGTTGGTGTGGTTAACCACTTAAGGTTCTTGCCTCTATCCATTTGCTTTTTACAGGCAAAGGCTGCAATATGACATCGCTGGGTGAAACAGAGGCTTGCTCAAGCAGAAAGGCCCAGGGCTTGAGAGGTCCTGGACATTTTTTGACGGGCTGAAAAGTGAGAGTGCGGGGTTTGCGCTGACCCGTGGCTGCGGAATCAATATCAGGCGAACTTCTGCGACCCGCCCATGCCCTCTCCCCTTTTTTGTGCGGTACCCGTATTGACACCTACCCCATCGTCGTTCCTCCTCGTCCACTGATGAAGCGCTCGCAAGCCGAATTCTCTGCGGAAAAGACCACGATGGAACCGCAATGTCGTCAACGATCATCATCCAACACAGGTTAACTATGGTACGTCCTGACTTCCTGCATCAAAAGCTGTGTGCTACAAGCAAGAGGTCCTGCAAGGCTTTACCGCACCGCCCGGATTTTTGCGGTCCGATTAGACCGACTTCCCTTCTCCTCCTCTGATGGCGCCCAGTAACTGGGGCGTCAGAGCAAATGTAAATATATCCCTCTTGATCTTTTAACAAGCCTTCTGACCCCCTACCGCAGTTTTGTCATCAAAGAGGTCCTTCAGGGACAATGTGATTATCCACAGTGGGGTGGGTACACGAGTTGACATTTGGGCTGCTTCATGTTTTGACTGATGCTGAAGATTGCAGAGGAAAAGAATTTGGGGCCGTGACTGGGAGTACTAGGAGGTAAGCACTGCTGTATGCAGGTTGCATTAACCTACTGAAGGACAGATTGGCGACGCTGTTCGTTACTCGAGTATTTCACAGGGCCCAGACCCAGCGATGACTGGCCTGACTGTCCTGCAACTGAAGATGCCGCTGGCATGCGGTATTGTCCACCAATCACTGAATAGGCACCTTCTCTTGTACTCTCTACCTCCATTGGCTATCACCCTCTTTGCTTCGCTTACCACCTCATTTCGCTCCATGTTCAGTAAATATATAAAATTTGACGAAGGTAAGGAAAGTTTTGAAAGTCTCTTACTGTATTAAGAGACGGCAAATCACACGCTATCCAAATGCCTCTAATCAAAGACAAAATTGCTGGATTCAAATTTTACAACGATGCTAAGGAGTCTCTATCAACCAAATTCTGGACTGGCAAAGTGCAAAAAACACGTATCAGGTTATTGATTTTCGTATAAACACACTGTATTTTCTATTTGCAAGCTTTACAATTTCACCAGTGGTGACAATAAAATTGCTGTGTTTAAGATTAACGTGCAAGCTGCGTCAATGAACAAAGCTGTAGTGCGCCAAAGTAAAAAACACGTATCTGTTGGTTTTTCGAATAATACACGAATATTTTTCTGCACCTTTCAATTCAACCTGTGGGTGACTATCAAAATTGCTGTTTTCAATTACTTGCAAGCTGCATCAATGAAAACAAGCTGTATGCGCCAAAGTAAAAAAATATAAACCACCGTAGTCTGTGAAATTATTCGAATAATAAAATGTCTTTTTTTGCACTTTTCAATCACTCTGTGGTGACTAATATAAATTGCATGTTTCAGATTTACCCGTGCAAGCTGCCTCAATGAACAAAGCTGTAGTGCGCCAAATCCCCAAAAAAAACACTATCTGAAATGTATTCGGAGTGAATAAAAGGTATGTTTTTGGACCTATCAATTCACCTGTGGTAACCATACACAATTTGCTTAGGATTCTAATTTAACTGCAAGGTGGCTTCTATCAACAAATTGGACTGGGCAAAAGTGCAAAAAAAACACGTAATCTTCTTGTAATGTAATTCGGATAATAAAAGGTATTTTTGGCACCTATCACATTCACCCCATGAGGTGACTACCAAATTGCTGTATTCAAATTAAACTGCAAATGTAAGATCTATTCACAAAGCTGGCCTGCGCTAAAGTGAAAAAACACGTATCTGTAAATGTATTCTGATAATAAACAAGGTTATTTTGTGGCACCAATCTATTCATCTGTGGTGACTAAAACATTGCAGAGTATTCACATTTAATTCAAGGTGCCTCAATGAATAATGCTGTAGTGCGCCAAAGTTAAAAAAACACCTATCTGTACAATGTATTCGGATTATAAAAGTATTTCTGAGCACCTTATCAATCACCAGTGGTACTACACACTTGCTGGAATTCAAATTTAACCCTGCAAGTTGCTTCTATCAACAAATTCTGGGACATGGCAAAAGTGTCAAAAAACACGTATCTTAATGTATACGGATAATAAAAGGTATTTTTTGGCACCTATCCAATTCACCTTATGGTGAACTACAAAATTTGTGCTGTAATTCAAATTTAACTGTAAAGTAATCTTATTCAACAAAGCTGGCCTTGCCCAAAGTGAAAAAACACGTATAGAAATGTATTCGGATAATAAAAGGTAATTTTTTGCACCTATCAATAAACCTGTGGTGACGAAAAAATTGCAGTATACACATTTAAGTGCAAGGTGCCTCAATGGAAACAAAGCTGTAGTGCAGCCAAGGTCAAAAAACACTTATCAGAAATTTATTCGGATATTACAAAGTATTTTTTGGCACAACCTATCAACCTGTGCTGACTTGCTGGAATCCTAATTTAAGTACAAGGTAGATATATCACAGTCACAGGTGTGAATGGGTAAAATTGAACACCTATCTGAATGTCTACTGATAATAAAGTGTGAAGTTTTTGACACCTAACAAAGAGAACCCTGCCAGTTACTTAGAAAAGATGTGTATCCTATGAAGTTTCAGGCTGGCCCAATATCCAGGAAATATTTCAATAGGAAAACTGTTAATAATAAAGCTATGCAATGTCTACACAAAGTCTTGGTTGAAAACGTATCCCCAGTAATTCTTATTAGAGCTTGTCTGTTTTTCGCATGCCGCGGGGCTCTCCCTCCGATCCCGCTCCGCCCCCCCCCCTGTGTATTTAACAGCGGTAAGATGCTCCTTAAAATTCCTCTACCTAACTATATAAAATCTTCCAATCTCTAATCTAACGGAAATTGTAAGGATCACAGCTAATAGTAGAAGGTTTCTCTGTGTGGAGAAATATAATAATTTCACGCTGAGCTGTTTGGACACAAGCAGAATCGCATCGGCCCCTTGCCTGCTCTGAGACGCTGAGAGTACAACTGAGGCTGAACAGGAAACGCTGTCTATGTAAACAGGGCATGTGATTTTTTACCAGCCAATCGCAACCATACACATCCAGCCATGAACGTCGCATCCACACAATCTCACCCTGCTCTATTCTTGTAATCTCAATTATGCAGTCCGCCAAAATTACAGGAAGCGCCGAAAAAGGCTCAATCTTATAGATGATGCACGAGATTTAACCTACAATATCGCATGATCGCTAAAAAATCTGATTCACCCATAAAAACCTGTGCCATTTCAAACATTATGTCGATATTAAATCGCTCAACACTATTCAGGAGCTGTGACGGCTCTCCATCCGCAAACGAGACGCGAGCGCTGGCTGCGAGTGCCAAGAACCTTGTGCCAGCCAAGGTGAAGTGCGTTAACGGTGCAAAATCTGCTGGCCACCCTTAAGAACGGTAGGCTGGAAGCACAATCCCTTGCCTACACATTTATGAACCTTGTCGTCCAGAAAAATTTTTCTAAGAGCTACTAAACCCGGGTCTGGACTGCCTGCAGGAGGAAGGCTCTATGTCTAGATTCAGCACTTCCCTGTACGTTCGCCTACCCTGCTATGTCGGTTTCGTCCCCCTGGCTGCAATTGCAGACGTCAGCTCGGCCCCCCGTCAACTGTCTCAATTGTTGACCCTGTGCGCCAACACGCAGGAATATCCACCCTCCACATGCTCCAGCGTTGTGGAGCAGCCGCAACGCCATTACGCAGTACAAGTGACACATGGCCGTGACAAGCAGGCGGTGCGGACGCTCGGGGAGTTGAGCCGAGAGTGGATGCAGGTGAAAGACTCTGCAGCCATCCTTGCCATTTTAGAAGAAGCACCGCAAAATGGTCAGTGCGACAATGCCTTGGTCAGCATGACATTGGTGGTGATCTTAGTTCTCGCTGGACGATCGATGGACACTCTTGAACAACGGTCCCAGCCATCGACGTAGAGGAGAACGGACACAGAATGCAGACACGGAGCCCTTTCTCTCCGGGCGAATCTCCACAAGGCCCGACAGTTGTTCTCCAAATGTTATCGGTCTTCATCAATGCAAGTGGGAGTTCGGGGTCCAGGGCTAGTGGCAAGGCGGCGCATCAGCTCTCCAGGGTGCACACACTGAGGCAAGTACAGAGTGGGCTTGGTTGAAGCTGTGCCGGAGGAAGTGGAGAGGAGGAGGAGGTATTCCTAGACACTGACGCCTGACCCAACGTCCCTATGTCCTTGGAAAGAGGTTTGGCGCGAATTTGAGGCGAGGAGGAAGATAAGGAAGATCAGTTTGCTAGTGCCCCTCGGCCCAGAGGCTTGGTAAAATCAATGGCTCCATCTCCACACATTGAGTGCTGGATGCTCCATTTTCCTCCAACATGATTCCTCAAGCATTAAGGCCATCAAAATGAACAAACAGTTACTGGTAGGTCCACCCTACCTGGATCCCCGGTACAAAACAAAACTACACTTTCCTTTCCCCGCCCAAATAGCGAGTAAAATATGTGCAGGAAATGGAGATCATTTCGATTTGATCACTGGAGACATTCTGTTGCATATAGCTTCACGTCCCCAAATTCACGGTGGAACAACATCAGCGACGTGACGCAGTAAGAGTGCCAATAGCCCACGCGGCAGCAGCAGCAAGGTGGCAGAAGCCTATGGGTGAACCTCCAGGCAATCTTTATTTACCACCCTCACCAAAACGCATGCATGCAGGCACACATCCAACACACAGAACCAGCATAAGATCATGGTGCACGACTAACTGCGTTCTCAACAAAACGAGTTTTTGTATGTGTTATCCGCCCCAATAAGACTTCTGGGTATCCAAATGGACAATGGCCGAACTAGCCGCTCGCCACGCCATGAGAGGTGGTGTGTCCTGCCCAGCAGTCCAGCGTCATATCTGAACGGTACCATCAGCACATCTGAGGAGTCGATATCCAGACAACCGCAACCGGCCTTCCACAGATAATGTGGATCATTTGACTTCATTCATCAAGAGAAATACAGCATGGATCTCTGATGACTAGTTGGTTGCCGCCAATGAGCCGAGGTCACCGATTAGTTGCCGGTCTACTTTACATTCCCTTCAAACAGAAATGGTCCTTCTTGAAAAAACTTTTATTTTAAAATGATAATTTCTTACTGTAATTTTTATTCTCGTTTTCCCAAGACAGTTCGATTTTGCTGGTGTTTTGCTGTGAGGAGACTGTAAAAAGGACAGTAAGGATTCATGACAACAACCGAATTCATTTACCACTTTGATCTTAATGAGTTTTCTGTCCCCGCATTGTCAATGGTTTTGAGGTCATGTTGCTGTGAGATAAACAGCATAAATAATGGTGTCCTTTTGGAACAGAAAAGGTATGCAATCTAAGTGGCATTTCTTTCTTCATCACCATTTTTAAAAGAGGGCATGAGAAGTCATATTAAAAATTTTTTAGGTGGGTCATGTAGCTCGTGATATACAGCTATAACAGTTATGGTCCAAAAGGAACATAAAATTGTGGCTTCTAAGTGGCTTTATTCCTTTTCTCCATCAAAACAATTTATCAATAGTGGGCTGAGAAGTCATATGTCTAATAATTTTTTGTGGTCATGTTATCTGTCAGATCCGAGCTATAATTATGGTCCTTGTTGAACAGAAAGTGTGGCTTCTAATGGGCCCATTTTCTCCATCAGCATTTTTTAATTGATGGCTGAGAGTCATAATTAAAATTTTTTGGGGTCATGTAGCTGTAGATACAGCTATAATCATGTCCGGTTGAACAGAAAATCGTTCCTTCTAAGTGGCATTATTCCTCATCAATTTTTAACAGTGGCTGAGAAGTCATTTAATAATTAATTTTAGGGGTCATATACTGCTTTGAGATACCGCAACAACTACAGGTCGCAATACTAAAAAAAATTGTTATTCTAAACAGCATTTGTTCTTCACAATTGTCAAAAGTGCTCAAGAGTGTCATGTTTTTAGAATTTTGGGGGCATTTTGAGCATTGACATGTCAGCTATATTACTATACAGTCCTAATTATAAAGAATATGTTTTTTCTAACAGACAATTCTGTTTCTTCACAATTGCTCAAAATGGCTCATGGTCATGTTATAGAATTTGTTGGTGGCATTTGTGCTGTGTAATGCAGCTAGAGCTACAGGTCCAATATGTAAAAGAAATGTGGTTTCTAACTGACATATGTTTCTTCACAATGTCCATGAGTAGGCTCCAAGGTGATGTGACTGTTAGAAACATTAAATAGGTAGGCGACCACTGTTATGGGACAACATATGCAAAATCGACTGTTTTATTAAGCAAGATCTTTAACATAGCTAGCAATCCCTGATATTGAGATCACACCATTAATACAATTAAAAAGAGAAACAACGACTGGTGGATTCCAACCTATTTTAAAAATGTGTTTTCTAGAATAAACTACTAAAAAACTTGCATGTAACAAAAATACTGGGTAAAAAAATTCCTCTGAATTGATACAAGGGAAGTACAGGAAAGTACTTGAACCAGATGTAGGTTATTCAGAGCCATGGAGATGGAGTCCACGGAGCAGAGAGACAAAGAACAGAGACACACTTTTCTTCCGAGCATGTGAGGTAACAAATGAGAAAAAGGGATATTGGCCAAGAAAAATAGGGCAACCTGGGTGGAACGGAGTGTTAACCACCAGTGTTTCCAAGAGGAAGCTCAATTGGACCGCACTCATAAGGAGTAGTGGCAAGAGCGCTACCCAGAGTCTTCTTGACTGTGTGTACTGAGGAAGTCTGAGTTCTACTCACACCCTCCCGCACTACTGCATCAGCACACTGTTTTCGGTTGCTCGGGGACGACATAAGGGCAATTTTTTTATCCGGTGTAAATGGGATGAACGGAAGCCAGACCTGGGCACTCACCGCACCCCACTGTAACTCCGGCCGCTGCTAGCTTGAACCTGCGTGTTAAAAGGATGGCAGACGCTAGCCCCGGGCTCTCATCGAAAACCCACTGTAAGTTCTTGTTCCCTGCAGCTGCAACCTCCGCGTTAACAGATAGCTGATGGCACAACCTGGTCTCTCACCGGATAGGGCAAATCAGGAAGCTTCAAATAACTCTAAAGAAAATCAGATTTTGAAAAAAGTTATTTCTGAGTAGGGTTAAGTAGATGTCAAAAAGGAGGCCCCAGGTGCTGGGACACGTTAAATTGCACAATGTTTGAGGCATAAAATTTCTGGGGCTGGAGTCAATATGGGGGGTCGCATCAGTTGAATCTCCAGGGGAGTCGTCCCTAATCACTGAAGAAGGATTTGGAGGGATAAAATTAAACCATGTGAAATGATTGGCTGGAATCATCTCTCAGAAGCCAGGAGGGCGAAAATGTCTTCTCAAACTGAAGAGTGTTTTTGGGGATGATTAGGACCATTTTTACACTTATTTATGGGGTGTGAGACAATTAACAAATCATCTACACGTGTAAAAACATACCTTTAATAACAGCAGTGAGGGGTGTATTTGTATGTATAACACACTAGAAAAAAAAAGCAAAATGATAATAATGTAAAACTATAAATAAATACTCTCCCTAAAAAATTCTGTAAACAAATGTCAGTTACCAAAAAATATACTAAATGACAGTCACTGTACAAAATAGCATAGTGCCACTTTGTGATCTGTGGGTCAAACAGGTTTAGGGGTCATGCTGTGGTACAGGACAGGTATAGTCTATGTCCAGTGAAACTAAAATGGTGGTTGAAAGACTCCTTTTTCCGGCACTTTTTAAATGTGGGAGTCATGCAGGTTCGGGGCTCATGCTGTGGCCAAGGACAGGTATAGTCAATGTCCAGTGAAACTAAAATGGTGGTTCAAAGACTCCTATTTCCGGCACTTTTTAATCTGTGGGTCAGACAGGTTTAATGGTCATTCTGCGATACAGGACAGATATAGTCAATGTCCAGTTCAACTAAAATGGTGGTTCAAAGACTCCTTTTTCCGGCACTTTTTAATCTGGGGGTCATGCAGGTTTGGGGCTCATGCTGTTGCCCAGGACAGGGATAGTCAAAGTCCAGTGAAACTAAAATGGTGGTTCAAAGACTCCATTTTGCTGCACTTTTTAAATCTTGGGCTCAATCAGGTTTGGGGCTCATGCTGTGACCCAGGACAGGTATAGTCAATGTCCAGTTCAACTAAAATGGTGGTTCAAAGACTCCATTTTCTGGCACTTTTTATCTGTGGGTCAGACAGGTTTAATGGTCATACTGTGGTACAGAACAGGTATAGTCAATGTCCAGTTCAACTAAAATGGTGGTTGAAAGACTCCTTTTTCCAGCACTTTTTAATCTGTGGGTCAGACAGGTTTAATGGTCATTCGGCGGTACAGGACAGATTAGTTAATGTCCAGTTCAACTAAATGGTGGTTGAAAGACTTCCTTTTTCCGGCCTTTTTAATCTGGGGGTCATGCAGGTTTGGGGCTCATGCTGTGGCCCAGGACAGGGATAGTCTATGTCCAGTGAAACTAAAATAGTGGTTCAAAGACTCCTTTTTCTGGCACTTTAAATCTGTGGGTCAGACAGGTTTAATGGTCATACTGTGGTACAGAACAGGTATAGTCAATGTCCAGTTCAACTAAAATGGTGGTTGAAAGACTCCTTTTCCCAGCACTTTTTAATCTGTGGGTCAGACAGTTTTAATGGTCATACTGCGGTACAGGACAGATATAGTTAATGTCCAGTTCAACTAAAATGGTGGTTGAAAGACTCCTTTTCCCGACACTTTTTAATTTGGGGGTCAGACAAGTTGAATGGTCATACTGTGGTCAGGCCTGCCAACAGAAATTTCAGGGCCCCATACAGCTGAAGCGTCTGGGCCCCCCCACAAACCCCGCTACCTCACCAAACCCACCCAGCAACCCCTGCAAAAAAAAATGCAATTTTGCCATTGTTGCATGTAGATGGTGATTGTTTTGTCTAGGTGGCTAAAGAGAAGAACAGGGCTCCCTTTGTCAGTGGCAGACATGCCTCAAAGACTGCCATAAATTTGAGCCTATTAGGGCCCATCCCCTTGGCAGTGGTTTTCAGTCAGTTTTACTGATAGTTTTCGGGTTTGAAAGCCGTCTGTAATCTGACTGTCAACCTTTTACATTGATTTAAATAGAAAGTCTGTTCAGCCGTCCCCACTGCATGGATTTTCCACTGGATGTTTTTTTACACCTGTCAGCGTTTCTAAAAACTTAGAACGTGTTCATTCTTCCACCTAGTTTTCATGCGGAACATGAACATGTGAGTGTGAAGGGGGACGGCTTGAATCCGCAAACCGCGACCAAAAGCCGTCCCAGTGTTTTGTCTTTGCTGTGTGAACGCACATTTAGAATCTGCTTCACAAACAGGCAATACTATAACTAGTTGTGTATAACTACATAACTAGTACAGTGTATTATGTAAGCAATCTAAAGATCCCCTTATGGGACAAACAGTAAAAAAATATGAAATAAAATATTAGTGTAATAAATTAAAAAAAAAAAAAACTGTTTTACCAATAAAAATACATTATCACTGAAAGAAAAAAAACTTTATGTATCTAGTATCAGCATGTGTACAACAACCTATGCTATAAAAAAAACTAACATTTTGTAGCACATAGTAAACGCTATCACAGATATATCAAAAAAGATGGAAAAAATATTGTAGCATGCTGTGCTTTTTTGCAGTTCACATGACAGACACCATAGCAGAAAACCAATAGACCCCATTATAGTTAATGGGGTCTGTTGAGCACTGTTGAGTGTCGGTCATGTGATGGATCCAGCACCGCCATTATTTTCAGCATTCTGTTCTGATGATGGAACAGAAGAACTGGAATAATGCAAGTGTAAACTAGGACTTACATTCACTTGAGCATTCACTGACCTTCTGATACAGTTCGTTCTGCCATGCAGTCTACTCACTTGGCAGATTCACTGCATTCTTCCCCTCCCACTCCAAAAAAGGGAACAAAGAGGGTCAGGAGCAGAGACAGCTAATAATCTCATGGCACTGATAGCAGGAGAGGGACACAGCACAGGGAGACTATACAGCATTATCTGGTCCTGACCTTATATGCAGAGTAGATGGCTGTGTTGAGAGTCCTTCCCCTCCTCCTCCTCTGCTCTGATCCGACAGCCGGGGGGGGGAGGGGGGGGGGCGCGTCTGTGCCGTCCTCCTCATGTTTGTAAGAAGTGCTGCCTCGTCTTCCCCCTGCTCTGTCATGTGCTGCTGCACACCTGCCGTCATGCGCATAGTTCGGTTTCACCCCCTGTACACAGTCAGTTCGGCTCCTGTGCTCAGCTATCAGACTGTACAGCGCAGCACTGAGGACAGGAGCCGCTGACAGGCAGGAAGAAAAGATACTGCGTCCTCCTGCTGATGGCGTTGAATTACATAAAAACAGCCCTGGTCCGTGTCCCCCCTGAGCCTCCACCTTTAAGACACCAATTTTCTTTGCACACATTAGGACTGGAGCTAGAGCAGACTGTTGAGGAGGGAAGAAATAAATGTGTGCGTCCGTTACTGACAACAGGCTGCCGCCGTAAGCATACAGCCCTAGATGCGGGACAACTTGAAGGCGTGAACCGCCGCCCACGAGGCGGGGCATCACTGTCCTGTTGCCGGCAGAGAGAGGAGGGCCCGACTGCTCCGGTCACAGAGCGCAGGAGAAGTAAGTGCAGCTGTGACCGGACCAAAGTGGGGCCCACCCCAGCGTCGCCGGGCCCCAGCCATACACTGCTTCACAGACTGGCCGGGCCCGGTACAGGAGTACTGCCTGTACCTCCCTAATGGCGGGCCTGACTGTGGTCCAGGACAGGTATAGTCAATTTCCAGTTCAACTAAAATAGTGGTTCAAAGACTCCTTTTCCCAGCACTTTTTAATCTGTGGGTCAGACAGGTTTAATGGTCATACTGCGGTACAGGACAGTTATAGTTAATTTTCCACTTCAACTAAAATGGTGGTTTAAAGACTCCTTTTTCCCGGCACTTTTTTATTTGGGGTCAGACAGGTTTAATGGTCGTACTGCGGTCCAGGACAGGTATAGTCAATGTCCAGTTCAACTAAAATGGTGGTCCAAAGAATACTTTTTCCAGCACTTTTTAATCTGTGGGTCAGACAGGTTTAAGGGTCATACTGTGGTACAGAACAGGTATAGTCAATGTCCAGTTCAAGTAAAAATGAGGTTTCAAATTATATCCCTTCTGCCTTTTTTAATTTGGGGTCATGCGGTTTAAGGGTCTGTTGGTGCAACAGGGATGTAAAATGGCGTAGTTTTTTTCTGTGGCTTTAAAACCCTAAGTGTGTTCCCTAAATTAGGTTTTCCCTTTTTTTTTTTTTTTAATTCGTTCTCCCCCCCTTTTTTTAAAATAAGGGTTTGTTCTCTCCCATAGATTTTTAAGGTCACGGGATAATCTATTACGACTATCGGGAAATTTTTTGATAAATTTCCAATATCCCTATCGACCCGTGAAAAGTCAACGTAATCGGTCATCCTTACGTGATAAAAAACGCAGGGTTCGACGGTTCGTTACTTGACGTTTAAAACTTGGCCTCAGGGGGACCCTGCTGTGACTCCCTTACTGTGCTGACACCTGTCCTGGCACAGTAACCTATATGTGTTCTTTACACTATCGTAGGATTTAGCCTCAGCTTGTTTTTTCCAGCTTTGGGGCGCCACGACTTTTTTCAAGCGCATTCCCGTTTATTTTTTTTGGGCATATTGCCCACGTAAGTGCCCAGGGAATTTTAGAGTGCAGCGATTCTAAGAGCGGCGGCTGTCATCTGCATGTCATACTAAAACACAGCATTGTATGAAGACCAAACCAAGCTCCCTCTGCATATTTGAGCATGGCACAATGTTCTACAGCACCCTACAGGCTCTCTGCAGCCAGGAAATAGCTGTATTTTAATGGGATTCGTCGCGAATATTTTCGGGTCGAAACTAATTTTGTCAGGAAATTTGGCGAACTCGGCGAATCGAATTTTTGAGAAATTCGCCCATCTCTACTTGTGGTTGACTCAAATAGTTCACTATAAGGTTGTTGGCCAAAATCTCGCAATACATGGCCCCATCCATCCTCCCTTCAATATGTTGTAGTTTTCCTGTTCCCTTTGCAGAAAATCACTCCCAAAGTATGATGTTGGAGTGTGATTAATTGAGTGTGTTTATTTACTTATAAGTGTTGAATTTGCACAAATAAATTTGTTCCGATATTAACATAAATAAAAAGAGTAGGAGGGTTTCTTAAAGAAAAACTAACAGATCTGTGAGAGCCAGAATTCTTGCTGGTTGGTAGGTGATCAAATACTTACTTCACCTAAAATGTAAATTAATTATTTTAAAATCATACAATGTGATTTTCTGGATTTTTTTTTACATTCTGTCTCACACAGTTGAAGTGTACCTCCAATAAAAATTGTAGACCTCTCCATTCTTTGTAGGTGGGAAAACTTGCCAAGTCGCCAGTGTATCAAATACTTACTTTCCTCACTGTAGATGCTAGTTGCATACTATTTTGTGTGGTAAGTATCTGATTTACATGCAGAAATTTTTGAAGTTTGAAAATGGTAATTTTTCCAAATTTTCACAAGATTTTGATATTTTTCACAAATAAACAAGTATTGTATAGACCAAGATTTATTACAAACTTAAAGCACAATGATTCACGAAAAAACAATGTCTGAATCACATGGATAGGTAAAAGTTTTAAAGTTATTCCTACATAAAGTGACACGTAAGTTTTGAAAAAATTGGCCTGTCAGAGAGATCAGAACTGGCTGCGGCGGCAAGGGGTTAATTAATTTATTACTAGAACACAGTAAATTTTAAAAAGGAAGTGCCACTCCACATTGATTCTGCCATTTTTAAAAATATCCTATATGTGGCCTTAATGTGATATTTGACTTAACCACAGGCCTCAGAATAGGAGGATTTTAGGCTCTCATTTTTATTTTGATATTTTTAAAGCACCATTTCAAATTTGTGGACACCCTAAGATGCTAAAACGTAATAAACACCCCTAAAAAAACTCATTTTGGAAGCTACAGCCCTTAAGGAATATAACCAGGGGTCTAGTAAGTATATTGATCTGATCGCCAGTGGTGTTTCTTTTTTTTTTTTGCATTGGGCTATGAAAATAATATGCAGTTTTGTTTTCACAAGGAATCCTGGAAAAAAGAACCGCAAAATTTGTTACACAATTTCTTTTAATATGACAATATCCTATATGTGCGTGTAAAACTGCTGTTTAGGCGCATGACAGGGCGTACAAGGAAGGGAGCGGCATTTGGCCTTTGGAAGAATGATTTTGGGTGCCAGGTAACATTTGCAAAGCCCCAAAGTACCAGTGCATGTGAAATATTTCAGAAGTCATCCCATTTGGGACACTACCCTCAGGGAATTCATTTTATTGCACATTTTGGGTCCCTGGTGTTTCTCATTTTTTCTGATATATTTTTTTTTTATATTTTATATTTATATTTTCCCCCATTTTTACATCGTTTGCAATAGAATGCTTTTGTTAAAAATTGTTTTTGTGTCATATTCTGAAAGTCATAACTTTTTTTTATTGTATCACATATGGAGCAGTAGGATTGTATTTTGCTGGATGAGTCGACATTTCCATTGGTACCATTTTGGGGGACACATGACTTTTTGATTTTTCCATTCTTTGGAAGGCAGGATGAAGAAAATACAGCATTCTTAGAAGTATTTTTTTTTTTACAGTACTCACTAGGCAATATAAATAAAATGTATGTTTTACTCTGTAGGGCAATACAATTACTTTCACACCCAATTTAAATTGGGTTTGTTTATTTTGTAGCACTAAATAAAAAACATTTTATTGGGTAAAACAAAATTTATGCATCACTTTATTCTGATAACCACAATTGTTTTTATTTTTCTATTTATGGAGATGTTTGAGGGCTTTTTTTCCTGCAGGCTTAACTGCTATACTCATTGGTACCACGTTGGGTTTCATGTGACTTTTTGATTCAATTTTATGGGCAGCTAGATGAACAAAAATCACAATTCTTCTACATTTTTTGTTTGCTTTTTTTTACAGCGTTCACATGTGGGTGAACTAACATGTTTTATAGTCTGGGATACCAAATATGTGTTCTTTTTAAAAAGAAAAAATATATATTAATAAGCATTTGTAATGTGGAAAGGCTGATGTGTGTTTTTCTTTTGGTATGGTGCTTTTTTTCTATGTTTTAATTTTATTTTTTTTACTTGTCCCCAGATGATACTAGACTCAGCGATTGCTTAATCACTAGTATAATACAGTGCATGTAAGAAAAATGCATATTGTGTAAAAGTAAACCAATGAAAACATGTTACTGAGCGTCATAAAACTGGCCATTAACAGTGACTGGTAACTATATATTAAATGGAAATAGTTTTGCAAAGGAGCATTATTTGATTCCCCATACAAATCATTAATTCAAACCTAAATTAGATGATTAAATTGATTTTTATTTTATTTTTTATTTTAAAAACAGCTACTAAAGATTGGAGGTTCAAGGAAAAATACTTTTCTCATGGTATAATCCAAATAATAGTCTAAAAAAGCTACAAAGAAACCATAGGCTTTTTTCCTTTTAGATTCTAACATATAACGTCAGATTGCTTTTCAAAACCCCCTTTTATGATGCTAACATGTATTTCGGTATATATTTTAATGTGAAAATCTGTTTTCCCTTTCAGTGGCTCATAATTTCTGTTATTTTGCAAAGCAGTGGGCTGCAATGGCTTCTTTGATCTATATTTTGCTATCACAATTAATTAGTGAGGCAGAAGGATTAACTAACTTGCATAAATACCTGCTGGCCTATCCACTTGATTAGAGCTTTATCAAATGCCATTGATCTATGTGGTGCCTTGAGATGAAAGGAACAATGTGTTGTTTGCATAGCAGAAAATATTTATTCATTTAGTCTGTGTCAAGAATTAAATGTATCCTCCCTTATTATCATATACTTATAAGCAGAAACTTTGTATTTTGATCTAAAAGTGTATTTATTTTGTGTGTTTTGTTTTTATTGAAATAAAAAGAAATTTGTTTTATTTTTTTTTTTAAAGGGGTGGTAACATTTAAAATTTTTTATTTGATTTTTATTATTGTAGTGAGTAGTAGGTAGTAGTAGTAGTAGTAGTTTTTACTATTTGCTACTATTTGCTGTCACCTAGATTCTTACAAAGGCTTTACATTTTTTTATTATTTTTGCAAAAGGGTCAGCCAAAAAACTACTATATTAAAATTATTTAAATGAATAAGACACATCACTCATAACCTGCTATTTGACCGTTCTAAATCATTTATTTTAAATTAAATAAATTAAAGGGGTTGTCCACTTTATAATGTGTTTTAATATTTTTAATTATTATGTATATAACAGGAAGTCACACAATTTTCTAATATACATGTATTAACCCCTTATGGACATACCCATCAGTCCCGGTGCCGGTAAGGTTCTATATAGTGGGATTACTCAGTAATCCAGCTACATAGAAGGCATCTCCATTCCCTATTGTTCAAACCTTTTGGATACTGTGGCGATCCCAGTCACAGCATCTAAATCAGGGGTTCCCAAACTCCAGTCCTCATGCCCCAACAACAGGTCATGTTTACTGGCTGGCTTTCGTTAGCAGTGCACAAGTGATTTAATTATGCTGCACAGGTGACTTGATTATTGTCAGTGCATTCTGTGGGATATCCTGAAAACATGACCTGTTGGTGGGGTGTGAGGACTGGAGTTTGGGAACCCCTGATCTAAATGAATGAGAAACAGTGCCATGCACAGTTCCTCACTGCAATCTGTACTCCAGCGGCATGATCATGGGGTGCTGATCCATTACAATGCTGGCTGGAAGCCTTATGAAAACTTCCATTACCACCATGTATACAATTATAACACTTCATGCCCCATTGTCCTCCTGGAAGACCCAGCCACAACCCATCTTCAAAGCTCTTACTGAAGAAAGGAGTTTGTTGGCCAAAATCTCATGATACATGGCCCCATCCATCCTCCCTTCATTATGGTGCAGTCATCCTGTCCTTTTTATAGAAAAGCTCCCCCAAAGTATGATGTTTCCACGGGTTGTACTCATCCTTCTTCCTCCAAACACTGCGAGTGTAGTTGATACCAAAAAGTTCTATTTTAGTCTTATCTGACCACCTGACCTTCTCCCAAGCCTCCTCTGGATCATACAGATGGTCACTGGCAAACTTCAATTGGACCTGGGTATGTGCTGGCATGAGCAGGGGATCTTGCGGGCCCTGCAGGATTTTAATCAATGATGGTGTAGTGTGTTGTGAACGGTAATCTTTCTGTGGTCCCAGCTCTTTTCACCAGGTCCTCCTGTGTAGCTCTAGGCTGTTTTCTGCCCTTTCTTAGAATTATCCTTACCCCATGAGGCGAGATCTTGCATTGAGCCCCAGACCGAGGAAGATTGACAGTCATCTTGTATTTCTTCCATTTTCGAATAATTACACCAACAGTTGTTGCCTTCTCACCAAACTGCTTGTCTATTGTTCTGTAGCCCAGCCTTGCGCAGTATAACAATCAGGTTAACTACAGATCTGTTCGTAGCACAGCTGCAGCACTGGGAGCCGCAAAACCCCTTTTTCTGCAGCAACATCTTTTGCTGTTGCTGCAGAATAAAGACCTGCAATGCCCCTTGCCTAAAGATGGTGGGCAGTCGTTAAGGGGTCAATAGAGGAGCTTGAATTCTGCTTCTTGTGTTGTGATTGACATAGAAGAGCCACATGCAAAAATAAATACTCTGTTAAGTTGTTTGGGTGTAAAAATGGAATGTTAAAAGAAAACGGGTTATTCCTAAACAGAATAAATACACTATAAATTTAAGAGAACAAACAGCACTGCTTTAGAAAAAAAGCAGAGGGGCTTATGTATGAAAAATATCTAGCCGTAAGACTTTCTTTGTTGCACCTAGCACCAGAGCTCAGCTTTCGTTTTATATAGTGCTCTGGAAAAGTAAAAGCTGAGCTCTGATTGGTTGCTATGGGCGACAAAGACAGTCTTACTGCCAGACAGTTTCATACATAAGACCTTAAGTTCTCTAAATTGCATCTTAGATTGTAAGAAATCCCCAGAAGGCTAAAAAGAGCAAAAAAAATGTTCTAGCTGCGTCACTTTTCTTGAAGAAACATTTACATTCATTTACGTAATAGGGGGTGTTCACAGGAGTATTTTTGCGTGTATTTGGGACATAATTTCACCAAAGTATGTGCCGAAAAATGGCCCAAACAATGTGCAATACAGTTGTCATAGGCATTAATGTCATAGTGTCAATCACACACTGCATATTTTACAATCGTGATTTATTGTGTGTCTGAAGAGAAGTGACGGTTGTATTAGTGCCAACAAATAATATAATACAGGAGGCACAGGTGTGACTCTGGCTATTTTCGAGTTGTTTGCGCTCTTGAAATTACGCTCTTGCTAGCACATAGTTTCATCAGAACAATGAACACGCCGCAATACGCAGCATGAACCCGGCCTATTACTACGGTAGTTACATCAAAAGGATAAGAGGGATGCTGGAAAAAAACACACATTATTTTAATCCAAGGCACCCCAATTAAAATTAACATGAAAATCTGGCCATAAACAACATGTGAATTGAAAAAAAGTTACAGAACAAATTGAAGAATTATAGATTTATAAATTGGTCATAACTGAGCTAATAAATTATTTTAAAAAGGGGATCTGTGCCCTCAGTATGGAGTTGTAGGACTCTTTTTTTTCTAGCTCGATTTCTGCTGTAACTGTCTTTGTAAACATGCAAATTTAAGCCAGACCAAATCCATAGCGTCCAAAATGAATATATCCTAACTGATTCCACCCAACCATTGATACTAAAACCGATCGACAACTACTGTGCTAATCCTTGAGTTAAATTCAACATACCACGCAACACTTTCTTGAGTAGTTATTTTTGTTGTCACTTGTGGCTTCCCCTTACATAGTTACATAGTTTGTCAGGCCGAGAAAAGACATAATCATCCATCCAGTTCAGCCCATTTGTATATGCTAGTAAGTGTTTTCTAAGAGTAAAAGTGGTTGGATCCAGAGGAAGGCAAAAACCCCCAAGAGGTAGAACTAATTGTTCCACATGTTAGGGAAAAAATCCTTCCGACTTCCAATTCTGGCCAATCAGAATAAATCCCTGGATCAACGAAACCCTTCTCCCAGAATCCTTGACACTATAACTTTGTTATAATTAGATTAGTGTTGAGCGATTTTTAATTCAACAAAGTTGAAATACGGCAATGTTTTTTTATGGAGATCGAAATTTACCATATCTAAAGCGATAATTAAGGATTAAAATCTGAGCATTCTTCTATTAATATCGGCGCCATTTTCTTCGGCGCTCCTGTAATTTTTGGTCCAGCAAATCAGATTACAGAATATGCAGGGTGAGAAGTGTGTGCACTCATGACTGGATGTGTATGGTTGCGATTTGTCTGAAAAATCCCTACATGACGCTCGTCATCGTTTTACGATAGAAACAGCGAATACCAGTATTCAGGCCTCAGTTGTCTCTCAGCGTCTCATAGGGATATAAGGACCTTCTCTCTGCCTGTGGCCAAACAGCTCAGCGAAATTAGTCTAGTTTTCTGCACAGAGAAACCTCTACTAATTAGCTGTGATCCTTCTAATATAGTTAGATTCGATAATTTGAAGATTTAAGTAGTTAGCTAGAGAATTATGAAAGCAGCATCTACCCGCTGAAAAATCACGGCGGTGGGAGCGGGGGGTGGGGGTCCCGTCGGGGGGCAACACAGACAAGCTCAATCTATAAAGAACACTGGGATAAAGATCACCAAGTACTTAGTGTAGACATTGTAAGTGGAATAACTTTATTAATAACAGTTTTGCTATTGTAAATATTTCCCTGGATAAGGGCAGCCTTAACTATATATTGGATACAAACATCATTTCTAGTAACTGCAGGTCCTCTTTGTTAGCTGCAAATACTCCACTTTTATTATCAGTAATACATTTCAGATAATGTTCAATTTCAATTTTACCCTTACACCTGTGGACTGTTGATATATCCACCTTGCAGTTAAATTACAATCCAGCAATCTTGTATCAGCACAGGTTGTATAGTTGCGAAAAATACCGTGTATCGTACGAAAACATCACAGTTAATGAGTTTTTTTGACTTTTTGCGCACTTCAGCAATTGTTCATTGACGCAGCATCTACGTAAATCTTAAAACAGCAATGCAATATTCACCGCAGGTGAATTGAAAAGGTGCAAAATACCGTTTTATTATATCAAAACATAAGCAGTTCCTTGATTTTTTGACTTTTGCCACACCCACATTGTTCATTGACGCAGCAATCACGTAAATCTTAAAACAGCAATTCAATAATTCACCACATGTGAATTGAAAAGGGTGCAAAAAATATAGTTATATACCAAAAACATAACATTACGTGTTTTTTTTTGACATTTTGCCGGCACACAAGCATTGTCATTGACATCAGCAGCTACATAAATCTTAAAACACAATTCATAATATTCACCACAGGTGATATTGAAAGGTGCAGAAAAATACCTTTTATTATAACAAAAAAACATTTTACGTTATTTTTTGCATTTTTGCACACCCAGCATTGTTCATCTGACGTCAGCATCTAACGAAAATCTTAAAACAGACAATTCTATATTCTCCAACAGTGAATTGAAAAGGGTGCAAAAAATATAGTTTTATTATAACCAAAAACATAACAGTTACGTGTTTTTTGACTTTTGCGCACCCAGCATTGTTTTTATTTACGCAGCAGCACAAAATCTTAAAAAAACAATTCCCATATTCACCACAGGTGAAGAAAGGTGAAAAAAAAACCGTTTTTTATATCAAAACATAACATTAGGTTTTTTTGACTTTTGCAAAACCCACATTGTTCATTGACCGCATCTACGAAATCTTAAAACACAATTCTATATTCACCCCAGGGAATTGAAAGGTCAAAAAATAATTTTTTTAAACCAAAAAAATAACTTCGTTTTTTTTTTACTTTTCCACCACATTGTTCATTGACGCAGCACTACTAAACTTAAAAAAGCAATTTTATAAAACACCACAGGTGAATTAAAGGGGCAAAAAAAACCGTTTTATTAACAAAAAATAAAAAATACGTTTTTTTTTTCTTTTCCCCCACTTTTTCTTGAGGTTAAAATTTAAAAAGTTTTAAATTCCCCAGGAATTTAAATTTCAAAAATTTCCCAATTTTTTAAAAAATAAATTTGTGTTTTTTTGACTTTTTCCCCACTTTTTTATTGGGTTAGAAATTTGCTTTAAATTTCCCCAGGAAGGAAATGCAAAAATCCAAATTTGAAAAAAAAAAATTAAAGACTCCTTTTCCCCCCACTTTTTAATTGGGGGGCAGCAGTTTTTGGTCATCGGGCCAGACAGGTATATCAATGTCCATGAAACAAAAAGGTGGTTAAAACCCTTTTTTCCCCACTTTTTAAATTGGGGTTATCAGGGTTTTGGGGGTCATGCTGTGGCCCGACAGGGATAGTCAAAGCCATTTAAACTAAAATGGGTTGAAAGACCCTTTTTCCCGGGATTTTTTTAAAATTGGGGGTCATGCGGGTTTGGGGGGTTCATCGTGGCCCGGGACAGATATAGTCAATGTCCATGAAACAAAAGGGTGGTTGAAAACCCCTTTTTTTTCCGGCACTTTTTAAATGTGGGGGTCTGCAGGTTTGGGCTCATGCTGGGGCCCGGACAGGTATAGTCTGCCATTGAAACTAAAAGGGTGGTTGAAAGACCCTTTTTCCGGCACTTTTTAAATGTGGGGTCATCAGGTTTGGGCTCATGCTGGGGCCCAGGACAGGGAATTCAATGTCCAGTTCAAGAAAGAAAGGGTTCAAATCATACTCCTTTCTGGCACTTTTCAATTTGTGGGTGATCAGGTTTAAGGGGTCGGCGTGGTGAATGGCTGTGATTTTTTTTCTGTGATTTTTAAAACCAAAGGGGTTTTGCCTAAGATGTAGCACTACCTTTTGACGTTTGGATGTTAATTTCAGCTCCCCAAAGCCTTGTTTGGGTGTAATAAAATTTTTTTTGCTCTCCCATAAACTTTTAAAGGGTAATCGGTCATAACGACGCTCACTTCCCGAAAAACCAAACGATAGGGGGCCGACTATCACTATCGATCGATCCGATAGCCAACGCAATCGCCGGGGGCCTTCCTGGGGGCGGCAAGGGGGGGGCGCCCCCGGGGCGCCGAGGCTCCGTAAAACCCAGGGGGCGCCGCGGCCGCCCGCCCTGCCCGCCGGAGGAGCCCCCCCCTACTCTGTGGGGCAGTTACCTCAACCACAGCTGCCATACAGGGGAGGAGGCGGGAGGGGTCGTTCCCGTCCTGACCCTCCCCTTTATCACGTTGCAGGGGCAACATGGCTTTCACCGCGCCCCCTGTGACATTTTGCGCCCCCTCAGCGGCGAGGCAACACTGCCGCCGAGGAGATCCCGGGGACGTGTCAGCGTAAGCAGCGTGATGACGCACGCTGCAAACCACCGGCCACAGCCCCCGGACTGCGCGGGACCGGGGTCTAGTGAGAAATTTTTTTTATTTTATATTTACTTACGGGGGGGGGGGGGGGGGCATCACTTGACAGGGGAGGCATCACTGGCTACAGGGCATCTTTGGCTACAAGGGGGGCATCACGGGTACAGGGGCTAAACCCGGCTACAAGGGGGGCTACTTGCTACAAGGGGGGCATCACTGGCTACGGGGGCATCACGCACAAGGGGGGCATCACTGGCTACAGGGGCATCTTTGGGCTACAAGGGGGGCATCACTGGCTACAGGGGAAATCATTGGCTACAGGGGCATCACTGGCTACAAGGGGGGCATCCCTGGCTACAGGGGGGGCATCAGTGGAGACAAGGGGGGCATCACGGGCAACAATGGGGGCACACTGGCTCAAAGGGGGGCATCAGGCTCCGGGGGGGGGCATCACTGGCTACATTGGGGGCAAACTGGCTACTTTTGGGGGCATCCTGGCTACAGGGGGCTTCACGGGTCTAAGGGGGCACACGGGCCCAAGGGGGCACAGGGGCTAAAATGGGAGCACACTGATTACAGGGGGAAGCATCACGCTAAGGGAGCATCACGGCAAAAGGGGGGTATCACTGGCTACAGGGGGCATACTGCACAAGGGGGAAATCACGGCTACAAAGGGGCATCACCTGGCACAAGGGGGCATCACTGGCACAAGGGGCATCACGGAAACGGGGGGCACAACTGGCTACGGGGGGCAACTACGGGCTCCCGGGGCAAATTACATGGCTACCATAAAAGGGTACTAAGATGGGGATTTTGATAGGATGGGAATTTGGTAGAGCATGCGATAAATTGGGGATCTTAATATGTTTTTTTGAAATTTTACAGTAAAAGAGTCGGGAGTAGTCTATGCCGCTGGGGGCAGATGGAAAGAAGAAAAAGAGAAAGAGAAAACTCTTCAAACGTCCTGTGAGCACTAATAGACTTTACTGTAATTAAAATTTTTCCTGCAGAGCCTGGTACACGGGACCATCTTTTTGGTCACCTATGGCGGGAATATTATTTAGTATAAGTTTTTACTTAAATGGTCATTTGTATTATTTTTGTCACTATGTGCTGTGTAGTGGTCATGGGGTGGTGGGATTATTCGTCCTGTTGTTTGGGGAATGGTCTTGGGTCTTGGGATTCTGGTTGGGTACGTTTTATTTGGAAACTGAGGACTATTATTTAGTTTTATATGTAGCAGGATTGGGAAAGCTTTTTGTATATTTTGGGGTTTGGTTTAGGGATACACGGGGCCATGTGTTACGGGGGGAAGGGTGGGGTGTGGGGGGCGAAATTTTTCCACCCCGCCCTGAGTGAAATTTAGCCAGGAAGGCCCTGCAAACGTCAACCTAATTTTATGCTCCAGAAATGCATCCAACCCTTCTTTAACTCTGTTAGGGAAATTTACCATGACAATTTCCTCTGGCAAAGTTCAACAGCTCACGCCTAAACATAAAGAATCCCTTTCTATGTTTATATAAAACTTTCTTTCCTCAAAAACATAGAGGGGGCCCCTTGTTCTGGGTACAGTCCTGGGGATAAATAAACTTTTGCGAGATCTCTATTTTGCCCTTTAAAGGGGTTGTGTCGCAATTTTTTTTTTTTGCGTAATGTGTGTGTTTTATATAATCTTTTTATTCTCAATTTCTGTCATTTTCATTGTGAGCCCGTAAAATTATACAAATTTCCCGTGTTGAGCCCGCCCCCTTCAGAGAGAGCCCGTCTTGTGAAATTCACGACACAAAAGGAAGCTCCATAAAGTAAACAATGTAGGTAAGAAACTTAAAGGAGTTGCCCTCCCCACAGGGTTTCAAAGAATGCATGAAAGAAATTCTCTGTCACTTCCTGGTTCAGACTAATTTGCTTTAAGCTCCTACAGCTCTGAGCTCTGTTGTGCTTTCAGATGCTAATTAGATTAGATTAGCTTCTCAAACTACTTGTAGGACTTCTTATCTGATCCCCAAAACAAAAGCCCTAATTACAGAACTGTTTACTTGAGATAAATCAAGCTTTTTACTGTCTGGCAGCACAGGACACTGACTGACACTGCTGACCTGTGTGATGACTCACTCTCTGTTATCTCATTGAACAAACAGCCCCGGGAGATTTGTTTACAGGTCAGTTTACTGAGGGAACTGAAATAGCCACAGAGGTAATAAATTCACTTGTATCTCTTTAGGGAAAACAGAGGAACAATGCAATATATTTGGAAAATGTCTTTATTTTGTGTTCCCTACAATTTGAAAGCTATTCTTTGTAGCGAGACAACCCCTTTAAGACGATTCCCGACTCATTAGCTTCAGTGAGATCCCTCACAGCCCCTCCCTGCTGTGAGCTCAGCATGCTCTATTGTCTGCAGGGAGCAGGGAACCATGTTTGTGGAGCCCAGAGGAGCAGCTCAGCCACTCTATGCTCCAAAAAGGCTGCTAGAGAAGAGGCAGACAAGTGTCCGACGTGTCCTTGTTCCTAATAAAGTGATTGTGCTTTTTTCGCTAACGAGTTTTGCGCAATTCAAGATTTTTTCCCTAATAAAGTACTCTCGCTTCTGGTGCTAAAAATGCTTTTTCTATGGATTTTTGCTCAAGAATCCGTTTTTTTTTCTTTTTTTCCCCATGGATTATTTCGCTAAAATCCTTTTCTTTACAGATTTTGACACAAATAAAGTTCTCTCGCTTCTGACGCAAAAAAATACTTTTTTTTACGGATTTTGCCGCTAAAATACGTTCTTTACATGTTCCGCTAAAATATTTTTATACACATCTTTCTGCAAAATCATTTTTTTTGCTTTACGATCATCCTTTTTTTCGTATTTTTTTCGCCAAAACCGCTTTCGTTTTTTATAACGCGGTTTTCCCCGCCAAAATCATCCTTTTTGTGTATTTTTTCGCCAAAACCTGCTTTCCGCGCATTTTTTCACCCAAATCCGTTTTCCACGCATTTTTTCGCCAAAATCCGTTTTCGACACATTTTTTCACCCAAATCCGTTTTCCGCGCATTTTTTCGCCAAGATCCGTTTTCCGCGTATTTTTTTGCCAAAATCCGTTTTCCGCGCATTTTTTTCGCCAAAATCCGTTTTCCGTGCATTTTTTCGCCAAGATCCGTTTACCACGCATTTTTTCGCTAAAATCTGTTTTCCGCGCATTTTTTGCCAAAATCAGTTTTCCGCGTATTTTTTGCCAAAATCCATTTTCCACGCATATTTTGCCAAGATCCATTTTCCGCGCATTTTTTTGCCAAGATCCATTTTCCGCGCATTTTTCACCAAGATCCGTTTTTCACGCATTTTTTTGCCAAAATCCGTTTACCGTGCATTTTTTCGCCAAAATCCATTTTTCGCGCATTTTTTTGTCCTAATCCGTTTTCCGCGTATTTTTTCACCCAAATCCGTTTTCCGCGCATTTTTTCCAAAAATCCATTTTCCGCGCATTTTTCGCCAAGTTCCTTTTCCGCGCATTTTTTTGCCAGATTTCGTTTTTCCCCCACATTTTTTTTGCCAAGATCCGTTTTCCCGCATTTTTTTGCTAAAATCCTGTTTTCCACGCATTTTTTTGCCAAAATCCGTTTTTACCGCGCATGTTTTTCAGCCAAAATCCGTTTACACGGGATTTTTTGCCAAATCCATTTTCCGCGCATTTTTTTGCCAAGATCCAGTTTTTCCGCCATTTTTCACCAAGATCCGTTTTTCCACGCATTTTTTTTGCCAAAATCCGTTTTTCCGTGCATTTTTTCGCAAAAAATCCTTTTCGCGCATTTTTTTGTCCAAAATCCCTTTTCCTGCGTATTTTTCCGCCAAGATCCTTTTTCCCCCCTTTTTTTTTCGCTAAAATCCTGTTTTCCCCACATTTTTTTTCCACTACGATCCATTTTCCGCGCATTTTTTCGGCAAGATCCATTTACCGTGCATTTTTTCGCCAAAATCCGTTTTCCGCACCATTTTCGGCAAAAAACGATCTCCTTGCAATTCTTCAGCAAAAATGGTTTAAACCGTGCAATTCTTCAGCAAAAAACGGTATCCGCGGCATTTTTCAGCAAAATCCGTTTTCTGTGCTTTTTTTCTCCAAAATCCCTTTCCGCGCATTTTTTTCGCCAAGATCCGTTTTCCGCGCATGTTTTCACCAAGATCCGTTTTCCGCACATATTTTCGCAAAAATCCGTTTTCTGCGCATTTTTTCGCCAAGATCCGTTTTCCGCGCATTTTTTCGCCAAAATCCGTTTTCCACGCATTTTTTCACCCAAACTGTTTTCCCGTCCCATTTTTTCCTCTTTTTTCCAAAAATCCATTTTCCGCGCATTTTTTCGCCAAGATCCATTTTCCGCGCATTTTTCGCCAAGATCCGTTTTCCGCGCATTTTTTTGCTAAAATCCGTTTTCCACGCATTTTTTGCCAAAATCCGTTTACCGTGCATTTTTTTCACCAAAATCCGTTTACCGTGCATTTTTTCACCAAAATCCCTCTTTTGCGCATTTTTTGGCCAAAATCCGTTTTCCACATATTTTTTCGCAAAGATCCGTTTTCCGCTTATTTTTTCACCAAAATCCGTTTTCCACGCATTTTTTCACTAAGATCCGTTTTCCACGCCTTTTTTTGCCAAGATCTATTTACCGCGCATTTTTCGCCAAGATCCGTTTTTCACGCATTTTTTGGCCAAGATCCGTTTACCGTGCATTTTATCGCCAAGATCCGTTTTCCGCGCCATTTTCAGCAAAAAACGGTTTCCGCGCATTTTTTCACCAAAATCCGTGTTCCGCGTATTTTTTTGCCAAAATCCGTTTACCGTGCATTTTTTCACCAAAATCCATTTTCCGCGCATTTTTTCGCCAAGATCCGTTTTCCACGCATTTTTTCGCCAAGATCCGTTTTCCGCGCATATTTTCGCCAATATCCGTTTCCACGCATTTTTTCACCAAAATCCGTTTTCCACGCCATTTTCGGCCAAAAAAAATGTCCGTGCCATTCTTCGGCAAAAAACGGTTTCCGCGCATTTTTTCGCCAAGATCCGTTTTCCACGCATTTTTTTCGCCAATATCCGTTTCCACGCATTTTTTCACCAAAATCCGTTTTCCACGCCATTTTCGGCAGAGAAACTTTTCCGTGCCATTCTTCGGCAAAAAACGGTTTCCGCGCCATTTTCGGTAAAATCCGTTTTCCGCGCATTTTTTGGGAAAAATCCGTTTTCCGAGCATTTTTTCGGCAAAATCCGTTTTCCGTGCATTTTGACCCCTAAATCGGTTTTTCGTGCCATTTTTTTGTCTAAATCCGTTTTCCGCGCCATGTTAACGCCTAAATCCGTTTTCCGCCCATTTTGACGACAAACTCCTTTTTTTGCGCATTTTGAAGGCAAAATCCGTTCAATTCTTGGAATGGATCCGAAAGACGCAGTAAAACGCGCATCGAAGATTACTCGTGTGAGCGCCGGTGCGCGTTTCTAATAAAAAGCTAAGTAAAATCACATTGCTATTTATTCGATACGTGTTTGGGTCCGTTTGAGGACTGACAGAAAGATCCAAACACGTATCCAAAAGCGTATGTAACACAGAGTCAAAGACGCCGTGTGAACAGACCCTAAATGTAATCACAATTTCACTCTGGTTATTCTTTTTGCAGCTATGGATACATAGCAACTCTGTATGGTGTCCTCAGTCACCAACAAAATGGTGACTCATGGCTGCAGAGTATACAATCCACATCCCCCTCCTTATGCACACAGGGGAGGGGAAGGTATGTGAGATCACCACCAGACCAGCCCACATTTACAGCAGTGCTGTATTACATGCTTTTTGTACATGAACCAAACATTTTTTTCTTGGATGTGCTCCCTCTGGTGGCTAAGAGTGGGAAATATTTAAAATTATTATGCATTTTTTTATATTTACCACAAATTAAATGAAAGAAAAAAATATACAAAAAATTTAGACAAAAATGAACACATAATATTTCATCAATAGAAAAAAAATATTTTTTGATGACAGATTCCCTTTAATATATTAAAACATATTTATTATCTTCCCCCTAAGCCTTCTTTTCTCTAAACTAAATAACCCTAACCTTGCTAATCTTTCTGGATATTGTAGTCCACCCGGTCCTTTTTTTATTTTTGTCGCCCGCCTTTGTACCTGCTCAAGCTCTGCAATGTCTTTCCTGTGCACTGGTGCCCAAAACTGTACAAAATATTCCATGTGTGGTCTAACTTGTATAATGGGAGAATAATGTTCCCATCATGTGCATCTATGCCCCTTTTAATACAACCCATGATCCTATTTGCCTTGGCAGCTGCTGCCTGACACTGGCTGCTACAGTTAAGTTTACTGTCCACCAGGATTCCCAAGTCCTTCTCCATGTCACTTTTACCCAGCGTTTTTCCATTTAACATGTAATCATGTAATGGATTTTTCCTCCCCATGTGCATAACCTTGCATTTATCTGTGTTAAACCTCATCTGCCACTTCTCTGCCCAGTCCTCCAACCTTTCCAGATCCCTTTGTAATAACACATTATCCTCTATTGTGTTGATTACTTTACAGAGCTTAGTATCATCTGTAAAGATCGATATTCTACTGTGCAATCCCTGTGTAAGATCATTTATGAAAATATTAAAGAGGATAGGGCCCAATACTGAGCCCTGTGGTACCCCACAGGGTACCAGTTGCTTACCCACTTGCACACATTTTCCCCCAGCCGAAGCATTCTAATTTTACTTACCAACCTTTTATGTGGAACAGTATCAAATGCTTTAGAAAAATCCAAATATATGATATCCATTGGCTCACCCTGATCCAGTCTGGAACTAACTTCCTCATAGAAGCTGATGAGATTAGTCTGACAGGACCAATTCTTCCTAAACCCATGCTGGAACGGTGTCATACATTTATTTTCAGTGAGATAATCCAGGATAGCATCTCTTAGAAAACCTTCAAACATTTTACCCACAACAGAGGTTAAACTTAAAGGGCCTATAGTTTCCTGGATCACTTTTTGACCCCTTTTTTAATATTGGCACCACCTTTGCTATGCACCAATCTTTTGGGACATAACCCGTTATTATACAGGCCATAAATATTAAGAATAGGGGCCTGTCACATTACTTAACTCCCTTAGGACACGTGGGTGTATACCATCAGGGCCAGGTGATTTGTCTATTTTAAGCTTTCTAAGGCAGAGCTGCACTTCTTCCTGGGTTAGACAAGAAACATTTAAGTTGGAATTTACCTACTCCCTTTGCTCATCAACAGGAAGGTCATCCTCCTCGGTAAATACAGTGGAGAAGAAATTGTTTAATAGGTTTGCTTTTTTCTCATCGCCCTCTATAGTCTCTCCCTCAGTACTTTTTAAAGGGCCAACATTTTCTTTTTTAATCTTTTTACTATTTATATAGTTAAAAATATTTTGGGGTTACTTATACTTTCTATGGCAATATGTCTTTCTGTCTCAAGCTTTGCTGCCTTAATAAATTTTTTACATATTTAATTTTTTTCCTTATAGCTTTTTAGTGCCTCTTCACTGCCCTCCTGATTTAGTAGCTGAAATGCTTTATTTTTGTTTTTTATTGCCTCCTTTACATCTCTGTTGATCCACATTGGGTTTTTCCTGTTTCTAATTATTTTTTTACCATATTGTTTGTACCTCTCACAGTTGGTGCCTAAGGTGTTTTTAAAGATCTCCCATTTATTTTTTGTTCTGCTATTTTTAAACACCTTGTCCCAGTCAATACGGTTTGGGACCTCTCTAAGCAGGATAAAATTAGTCTTCCTCAAATTCAGTGTTTTTGTGGCTCCACGACAAAAAGCTCTATTGAAGCATAAATGGAAGTTTATTATATTATGGTCACTATTCCCTAGGTGCCCCTCAACCTGAATCTTTTTTACTCTGTTAGGTCTATTAGTCAATATTAAGTCTAGAAGGGCATAAAACTATTTTGTATTTTTGATATTGTTATGTAAAATACAGCTCATAGAAGCCCCCTACAAATGAAGTAACTGTTCTTCTATTCTCGGGTCCAGAATAACTACAAGGCAATTAATTATACGGCAGTATGTTTTAACACATTGCTTTTCGGTAGACCACACCCTTCACATGAAATATCTTACTGCTGAATCTTAAAACTGAATATGGTTCCACATGCAAAATTATGACATGGAGATACAATCAATTGTTGATCTTGTATGTACTGATGATATTTGACTTCTGATTATTTAAATGGAAAAATCTAAAAAAGTAAATAACTCAGTGCTACCGTATATTTTAATAGAAAAACGACAGTGCAGTCATATCTTAACAAAACAAAGAAATTTTCTTTTTCAGGACATGTATGGTTCCTCACACTAAGGCTCCTACTGCTCACATACCTCATTAACATGCTATTACAGTATCAATGGAATACTCTTATGAAGTATATGTAGATTAACAATTTTGTGATTTTAGATCACTTATTCTTTCATTCCGCAGTTGAAATTATTTAATCCACAAGCTTGATGTGAAAGGTCATCACTAGTGTTGAGCGATTGCGTTGGCTATCGAGATCGATCTATAACCGATAGTTGGCCGCTATCGATAAGGTTTTTCGATAGTGAGCATCGATTATGCGCGATGACCATTAAAGTCTATGGGAGAGCAACAACACCTTCATTATTACACCCAAACAAGGCTGGAGAAGCTGAAATTAACATCCACAACAGTCAAATGGATACGTGCTACATCTTAGGCAACACACTTAGGTTATAAAAGTCACAGAAAAAAAGTCACAGACCATTTACTATCCCTGTCTTGTACCACAGCCTGACCCTTAAACCTGCAACACCCCCCAATTGAAAAGTGACAGACGGCAGTATGATTCGAACCATAATGTTACTTGAACTGGACATTGAATATCCCTGTCCTGGAACGCAGCATGAGCCCCAAACCTGCATGACCCCCACATTTAAAAAGTGCCGGAAAAAGGAGTCTTTCAACCACCATTTTAGTTTCACTGGACATTGACTATACCTGTCCTGGCCACAGCATGAGCCCCAAACCTGCATGACCCCCAGATTTAAAAAGTGCCGGAAAAAGGAGTCTTTCAACCACCATTTTAGTTTCACTGGACATTGACTATACCTGTCCTGGGCCACAGCATGAGCCCCAAACCTGCATGACCCCCACATTTAAAAAGTGCCGGAAAACGGAGTCTTTCAACCACCATTTTAGTTTCACTGGACATTGACTATACCTGTCCTGGGCCACAGCATGAGCCCCAAACCTGCATGACCCCCACATTTAAAAAGTGCCGGAAAAAGGAGTCTTTCAACCAACCATTTTAGTTGAACTGGACATTGACATACCTGTCCGGGCCCAGCATGACCCCAGGGGCCGGGGGTT
>JAODAL010040135.1:0-37239 GCA_025379985.1 Phyllomedusa bahiana
GGGGGCTCTACCTGGCTACAATGGGGGGGGGGGGGGGCTCTACCTGGCTAATAAAGGGGGCAATACCTGGCTAAAAAAAGGGGCATACTGGCTACAAGGGGGCAATACCTGGCTAATAAAGGGGTCAATACCTGGCTAATAAAGGGGGCAATACCTGACTACAAAGGGGCAATACCTGGCTAATAAAGGGGGCAATACCTGACTACAAAGGGGGCAATACCTGGCTAATAAAGGGGTCAATACCTGACTACAAAGGGGGCAATACCTGGCTACTAAAGGGGGCAATACCTGACTACTAAAGGGGGCAATACCTGACTACTAAAGGGGGCAATACCTGACTACTAAAGGGGGCAATACCTGGCTAATAAAGGGGTCAATACCTGGCTAATAAGGGGGGCAAATACCTGACTACTAAAGGGGCAATCCCTGGGCTACTAAAGGGGGCAATACCTGGCTAATAAAGGGGTCAATACCTGGCTAATAAAGGGGGCAAACCTGAATACTAAAGGGGGCAATACCTGACTACAAAGGGGCAATACCTGGTAAAAAAGGGGGGGCAATACCGGGCTAATAAAAGGGTCAAAAAACCTGACTACAAAGGGGGCTCTACCTGGCTAATAAAGGGGGCAATACCTGGCTAATAAAGGGGGCATTTTCCCTGGATAATTAAGGGGGCAATACCTGGCTAACAAAGGGGGAAAACTACCTGGCAAAAAGGGGCATCGTCCGGCCTGTAAGGGGCAGTACCTGGTTATGGGGGGCTACTACCTGGCTATAAGGGCAACTACCTGGCTTTCTTCCAAAGCCGTTATGCAGTTAGGTGGAGTGGGTGTGGCTTTTTGAAGGGGCGTGGTACACCAAAATATGTGCGTGTCCATGCAAATTTTTGCCCTCCTCAATCTCCTGCTTTTCCACTTTCAAAAGTTGGCAACTATGCAGTAACGCTGTGCACAGATCGCCTCTTCAAACAGCAATGTAATGATTGCTGTTCCCATGAGGATTTGCTGTTACAAATCCTCACTGGGGAAAGTAAAAAAATGTGAAAAAGTTAAAAAAAAAAGTTAAAGTAAAACACAAAAACACAAAAAAATAAAATTAAACCATTTTACACTCCCCTTTTCCCCTTTACACCCGCCAATCGCCCCAAAAACGATAAAAAATAACTACAGTACCCATATTTGGTATTGCCCGAGGGTAAGACCCACCCTATAAAATCTGTCACGTTAATTAACCCGTACGGTAAACGCCGTAAAAAACAAAAAAAAGAAACATTTCACAGAATTGCGATTTTTGTTCATCCCGCAGCACATAGAATGGAATACAAAATGATCAAAAATCATATAAATGCCAAAGTTGTACCAATTAAAACTTCAGTTCATCCCGCAAAAAAAAGTCCTTACACGTCTCTGTATACGGAAAAATAAAAAAGTTATGTCTCTCAGAAGACAGCGATGCATAAATATTATTTAACACAATAAAAACACTTTTTTTTTTAAAGTGCTTCCAATAAAAAAAAAACTATATAAATAGGGTTCACCGTAATCGTATCGACCAGAGAGCAAAGTTAACTGATCATGGATACTGCATGGTGAGCGCTGTGAAAAATAAAATAAAAAACACTACTAGGATTGCAGTATTTTCTGAACGCTGCCTTCCAAAAACGGTTTTAAAAAATGATCAAAAAGTCTTGCCCCCCCCAAAAATGATACCAATAAAAACGTCAACTCATCCCACAAAAAACAAGCCCCTATACAGCTCCGTACACAGAAAAATAAAAGTTTTCCTTTTTGAATAAAAGTGTTTTTATTGTATAAAAGCAGTAAAACAATAAAAAAAATACAAATTGGGTATCGCTGTAATCGTATCGACCTGCTGAGTAATACTAGCATGTCAGCTATACTGCACGGTGACGCTGTAAAAAAAAAAAATAAAAAAAACACTACCAGGAATGTTGTATTTTGTTCAAAATGCCTCACAAAAACCTTAAAAAAAAAGTGATCAAAGCGGCATATGCACCATAATTGGTACTAATAAAAACGTCAACTCATCCCACAAAAAACAAGCCCATAATCAGGTCCGTATACAGAAAACTGAAAATGTTATGGCTATCAGAACAGGACAACAAAAAAACACATTTTTTATAGACCTATTTCTATTGTGTAAAAGTAATAAAAACAAAAAAAAAAACTATATAAAATCTATATCATTGCAATTGTACCGACCCCATAGAAAAGATATCCTATCATTTATACCGCACGACGAACGCTGTAATATTGAAGCCCAAAAAAAAAAATGGTGGAACTGCGTTTTCCCCTCATTTTCATAGCCAATGAAAAAAAAATAAAAAATTTGTAACCTGTGCACCCTAAATGCACAATTAACCCCTAGATGAGATCTTTTGAGGCTTTCTGAATCCAAAATGGGGCGACTTCTGGAAGGTTTCACCTGTTCTGGTAATTTGGGGGCTTTGTAAATGCGACATGGCCCCCCCAAAATCTGCGCTCCAAAAGCAAAATAGCGCTCCCTGCCTTTTACGCCCTGCCATGCGCCCAAACAGCAGTTTACACCCACATGTACGGTATTTCCGAACTTGGAAGAAATTGCGTAACAAAGTTTTGGGTCCTTTTTTTTACCAGGATGCCTTGTAAAAATTAAACATTTTCGGCTAAAATTGCAGATTATTGGAAAAAAAATGTTTATTTCATTTTCACAGCCTAACGCTAAAACATTTTGTTAAACACCTGTGGGGTCGATATTACTCACTACACCCTGTATATATTCCTTAAGGGGTTTTAGTTTCGAATATGGGGTATTTTTAGGGGCATTTTATTAAGTTTTAGCACCTTAGGGTGTCCGCAAACCTGAAATGGCCCTAAATAAAAATCGTAAAGAAGTAGGGCTCCTCCTATTCTGGGGCTTGTGGTTGAGCCAAAAAAATGCACTAGGGCCACATATTGGATATCTCTGAAAACAGCAGAATCTGGGGAATCAATATTAAGTTGCATTTCCCTGATCACATTTACCGTATTCTTTCGAATAATGTATAAAAATTGAAAATCTGCAAAAAAAGTGAAATTTTTAAATTTCAAATTCCACTTTGCTTAATTCCTGTGAAACACCTAATGGGTTAATAAACTTCCTAAATGCGGTTTTGAATACTTTAAGGGGTGTAGTTTCTTAGATGAGGTCAATCATGTGGGTATCTAACATACAGGTCAATCAAAGTCACGTTAGAACTAGACGGGTCCCTAAAAAATGTATATTGCAAATTTTCTTGAAAGTTTGAAAATTACTACTACATTTTTAAGCCCCTAATGTCGTAAAAAAAAAAAAAAAGACATTTAAAAAAATTATGCCAAACTACAGCAGAATATGGTAGTGCTAGTTATAAAACTATTTTTAGTGGAATATCTATCTGTCTTAACATGCAGAAATTTTGAAGTTTGAAATTGGTAAATTTTTTACAAATTTTTCACGATACTTTGATATTTTTACAAATAAACAAGCATTTTTTTTACCAAAATTTCTTACTTTTCTTAAAGCACAATGTGTCCCGAGAAAATATTCTCTGAATCACATGGATAGGTTAAAGTGCAAAAAGTTATTCTCATATAAAGTGACACATGACAGATTTCAAAAATGGGGCTCTGTCAGAGAGGCCAAAACTGGCTCCGGCGGTAAGGGGTTAACCCTTACACAGACTACTGCTAATTAAAAACACCTGGGCCAAATGGGGAGGAGTGCTCATCCAAGTAAAAAAAGCAAGGGCATATTGTAACACATATGTAAAAGAGAAACAGGACCGCACATCCTTGCTCGATGTTGATCATGCAGTGCTACCCCATTTGGGGTAGGGACCCACTTTTAAAGAGGTTGCCGTGAAAAGTGGCAACTGGGTTTATACTGTTTGATCAAAAAGTATACTTAGAACCTCCTGTTCATTTTTGTAAAAAATTATGATGAGAAGCAATAGATCAACGTATAGCAAGGATGTGCAGTCCATCTTTCTCTTTCACATATGGGCTCATGGATACCTTTGAGTGATATATTTTGAATGCATGAAACAGGACTACTGTAATACAGCATAGGGTGGTACAAAGTTATTCTACCATCACACTTTTTAAAGAGTTTTCAGTATTTCATACAGTGAAATACCTAGACATAGCCTGAGATGTCACATTTTTTCTCTTCATATGGATAATGTGCAACGAAATAAGTCACTAAAGTTAGAGACATTGGGATATATTAATTACCTGCTTTTGACAATTTCTAAACACTTTTGTGACTCGTACGACAAAAGGGACATGGTCTAAAGAAAAGGGGGTGTGACTTAGTGTGTAACAACATATGGCAAAAAAATGCAACAAAATTTGGGTGCAATTGGTAGCATAAAGTATGGCAACTTACATAAGGTGTAAAGTTAGATGAGGCAGTCTAAACGTGCCAGGTGTATCAACTCTGTGATAAATGTGGCACATTTTGAGACTATTCTAATTTCCTACTAAGGGCCACATGTATGAAAAGTGTCTAGGTCTAAAACTCACTTTTTTTTCCCATAGCAACCAATCAGAGCGCCCCTCTCATTTTTCCTGAGCACTATTTGGAATGAGAGTGGCACTCTGATTGGTTTCTATGGGCAACAAAGTGAATTTTAACCTAGACAGATTTCATACATGTGGCCCTAAGTATAAGACAGTATTGATAAGTCTTTCCCATTGTTTTTTGTTCGGCAATAAGGAATAACATTTATTTAATATGATACCAAAGGAAACTGCTATTAACATAAATAAGACATTATTGTGAATAAGTATTACAGCTAAAAAATATATCAGTGTGAAATAGAGAAGTCATAGGACACATATATACAGTATATAGCTATAGCTGGTGTCAACACTGAGCCTGTTTTGTACAATGCGGATGTTGGCTGCTAACTACTGCCTGCAGCTGCAGGAAGTTTTCTGGATTGGCGATAAATCTGATCCTCTAAATTTAACCTTTAAAAAGTAATGTGGCACCCTCTTCCACCAACTGATCAGCCTCAATGTGATGTGATTGCAGGGTGCTGATCAATTGTCATGACAGCCAGGTGCCCAATAAAGGCCCTCCAGGCCCATCATCCTACGACCCTTTTTATACCCTGAGTATAATAGAAAGGTGATAATTGTATGCTATGACACAAAACATTAGTATTGCAGTAAAGTATACAAATAAGTATGCCTCCAAAACTCATTTATCATAAAAAATAAATAAAATCAATATCACAACTAGAAATGGGCGAATTTCTCAAAAATTCGGTTCGCCGACTTTGCCGAATTTTCCGACAAAATCTGTTTCGTCCCAAATTACTTTGGGACGAATCGAGTTAAAAAAACAGCTATTTCCTGGCTGCAGAGAGCCTGTAGGGTGCTGGAGAGCATTGTGCCATGCTTAGAGATGCAGAGGGAGCTTCGCTTGGTCATCATACAATGCTGTGTTTTAGTATGACATGCACATGACTGCCGCTGCTCTTAGAATCGCTTCACTCTAAAATTCCCTGTGTACTTACAGGGGCAAAACTGACCAAAAAACTGAAGCAGCAATGCAGCCTGATAATGTCATGGCAGCACCAGCTGGAAAAAAACAAGCTGAGGGCTAAGATCCTACCATAGCGTTAAAGAACACAGTAGTAGGTTACTGGAGCCGCCACAGATGTCAGCACAGCAAGGGGACGTCACAGCAGGAGTCATTCCATGAGGCCAGAGCTTTAAACCGTCACAGAATATGACAGAACCTGTTCTGTTAAACGCTGATACATGTAGAGACCACCCCGAATGAGTGGAGAGGGTGTCGGCAGTAATTTTGCGTTGACGTCTCTGATCATTTTGCCCTTCCTTTTATCGTCAGTGTCCGCTTTCTATCGATCAATAATCCATCAGTATTGCTAAGGCCAAAAACAAACAGGAGTTGATCCAAAAACAGATGACCAGTAATGGGATATTTGCATGTCTTCTGTGTTCTATATCCATCCCGCTTTGGCTAAGCAATCCTGATCCTTCCCATTCCTTCTGGAGGTGAAAAGAAGGGGAAAACCAAAATAGTGGCAACGTCATAGAGTGGTGAGGGTGGAAACAGCATTAGGAATCCACAGGGTGTTCGAGTGTGACAGCGGTCACCTGACAGCAGCATGAGTAGGCCACAGAGTAGCACAATGACAAATTCTGGAGGTGGCAGCAACATCAGGAGCCCACAAAGTGTGACAATGACAGTGTGGAGATGATGTCATCAACAGCAGCAGCATGAGGTCAGAGAGTGGCACAATGACAAATTCTTGAGGTGGCACCAACAGGAGTAGGTCACAGAGTGAAACAATGACAGAGTGTGGAGGTGATGGCGGCAGCAGCAGCATGAGGTCATAGAGTGGCACAAAGACAGAGTATGGAGGTGATGGCAGCAGCAGCATGAGGTCAGAGAGTGACAAAATGACACAGTGTGGAGGTCACGGCACCAGCAACAGCACCAGCAGCATGAGGTCATAAAGTGGCACAATGACAGAGTGTGAAGGTGAATGGCAATACCAGTCCCTGGTAAAGATGGTGGTAGGCAGATGGAGAAACTGGCAGCAGATGTGTGGCATCTAGAGATGGGCGAATCGATTCTAACGAAGTGGAATTCGTTTAGAATTTCAGGAAAACTTCGGTTCGTAACGAAAACGAACTTTGGGGTGGATTCCCCAGAAAGGGAACGTAAGTGTGCTTTTCATTATAAAATGGCTGCGAGCACATGGCGTTACATGGGGCAACAGCACTCTGGGAGGAAGAAGGGCATAGCCTGCATTACATGTGCAGAAGATGAAGCCAATCATAGTACCGGCGGGATTCTGTGACGTCACCCCCCACCCATTCACCTGCACTTATATAAAGACCGAGCGCGCCGGCTGGAGCTCACTACTCCTCTCACTGAAACTGACAGGGTAGGTGCTCGCTGCTGGTGATAGCGCTTTCTGAAGAACTGATTTTTACACATACAGGGCGATTTTTGTGGCGGTGTCTCAGCTTGTCTCAGAGACTGTTCTCTGAAATGTTCGTATTTCTGATTTTTGAGGGTATAGGATCTGATATCCAGTGTGTGTCCCACTGCATGCTTGGCCTAAACATTCAATATCGCAATGGATCTACAGGCCAGTTCCTGTTGTATTCATTTAAAGAAACATCGTTTTTATACAATAAAAATACCACTTCAGTTTTGCTGCTGAATTGCTATTGTCGCAATTTTTTTTTTTTTTAACACCAGGGTTAATTAAGCGTGATTTTTGGCTGGTGTGCCTGACAAAAATAACCGTCCTCTTTTTTTCAACGGCCAAATATATATTAGATTTTTTTGGTAGCCTAATTCACAAGAAAACAAAGGTTAATTACAGATTTTATCGTCTTGTTGTGTGTCGTAGAAAATACGCCAATTGTAAACACGCTACAAAGCTAACTAGTTTGTGGTGGCTCCAATTCTATTGCTCAATTACATCAAGGGGTTAATTAAGCTTTGTTTTGTCATGTGTGTGCTGGGCATGACAAAAATAAACCGTCTTTTTCAACGCAAATATATATATTTATTTTGTAGCCGTAATTCACAAGCAAAGGTTAATTACAATTTTAATCTCTTGTTTGTGTGGCGTAGAAAATACGCCGATTTGTAACACGCAACAAAGCTACTAGTTTTGGTGGCTCAATACCTATTGCGCAAATTTACATCCACCGGGTGTAATTAAGCGTGTTTTGCTGGTTGCTGACAAAAATAAACCGTCTTTTTCAACGCCAAATATATATTTTTTTTTTGGTAGACCTAATTCACAAGCAAAGGTTAATCACAATTTTATCTCTGTGTGTGGTTGTGTGGCGTAGAAAAAGACACCATTGTAACACGCTACAAAGCAACTAGTTTGTGGTGGCTCAATGCTATGCGCAATTTACATCCAGGTTAATTAAGCGTTGTTTGCTGCTGTGCTGTCAAAAATAAAACCTCTTTTTCAACACCGAAATATATACATTTTTATTGTAGCATAATTAACAAGCGAAGGTTAATTAAGACTGTTTTTTTGTGCTTTTACATTTAGTAAAACCACACAGTGCTTGTTACACGACACATAACAAGTAAATTTTTCTGGCCATTTGTGGAGCGCAATTTATATCTCAAGGGTTACCCAAGCTTGTTACTCGGTTCGATTTGGAGTCAAAAACAGGGTGTATATTTCTCAACATACAGAATAGCTTCATCAAACATGTCTGTACAATTAAGAACAAACAGTATGTCATACAGAGAGGTTGCAGGCTCTGCAACTGCGAGTGGCAAGTGGTCACAAACATTTCTGAAACGGCCAGGTCCGCAGCACAGCAAGGTGGACGTCGCCAAAAGAGAGCAAAAAAAAAGGGGTCACTCGTTTAGGCCACAACAGCCGCTGTCATCTAGGCGCCGTGTGTTGTTTCAGCAACACCCAAGGGTTTCTTGATTGGTTGACTAGGTCAATCACCCTCTTCCTCCCAGATGACAATCTGACAACCCCATGCAAGAGTCGGTGGGAACGCTCCAGAAACAACACTATTATGCATTGCCCGGGAGCTCTGGTCAGCGCCCTCACCTTCCTCCAGCCCGCCTCTGTCCCCCATCCAGTTCCCTCAGCCTATGGATCTACTATGTGGTCTGGGCTCGAGCGCCACTATATAGTCGAGGATGAACAATTTGAGAGTGCAGTCAGCCAGCTACTTTGGTCAGCGAAGAAAATGGGGCCCATATCCCCAGCATTCTTGGGCATTAGGCGCAAAGCTAAAGATGAGGAGAGTGCATGGGAGGTTCCATGTGGTGAGAGGCAGGCCTCCGGGCTTACCAAGACCGTGATGAGGACACGTAGTGACGATGGAAACACAAATAAGATGATGATGTAGCCGACCGCACTTGGGAGCCGGGTGAAGCAAGGGCTTCATCATCGTCAGAAAGAGGGCGTCAGCTTGCCGCGTCCATCATCGGGCAGCCAGCAAGTGGGATGTGAGGCCGTGAGTCAGCAGGGTAGCAGCAGTGTGAAGGTCGGGAGCCAAGCGGACCTACGGTTTAGAAAACCCCTTCGTCAGGTCCAAGACAGTGCAGGCACATGGGCTCAGCGAGGCTGCGGCCGTATTCACTCAGTGCGAGCGTTGGCGGTAAAATCAGCTACTCGACGGTGTGGCAGTTCTTTGCTAAGATCACTCGGAGGAGCCGAATATGTGTATAGTAGACTCTGTGATGGCAGAAAGTGAAGCGTGGCCAGGGTGAGCTAACGTTGGTCACAACAGCCCTGCGTCAACCATGCAGCGTCACCATCCGGTGGCCCTGGGAGAAACGTGGCCTCAGATGTGTGGGTCCCTCCTGGCCTCAGCAGCAAGCAGCATCGGCCAGTGCACGCAATGCCATTCAGCCCAATCAAATCTCCACCACCTCTGCAAGAAGGCAGCTGTTTCTCTTTGACATCCTCTCCCTTTCCAGATGCTCCGCCTGGCACCTCGCAACACATGGCGCCAGGCATTCGTTCAGGAAGGCGATTGTAAAGTAGAACAACAGTATGCGTCCAAACCATCTAAGGTGCAAGCAGCTGCACCCGTCGCTCTGTCCAAGTATGTTGGTACTGCAGTCCCCTCCCCTTTCAATGGTGGACTCTGCACCATTCAGAAACTAATTGCATTGTGTTCGAGCCGAGATGGAGAGTTTTCCAAAGCCGTAATTTTCTTTTCCAAAAAGGCAAGTACCAAGCACTTCAACATCACTTCATAAATATTAGAACAGGAAATGGGTCAGTCCTTGAGCTTATCCGGTTTGTTCCAAGGTACACGTCAGCGCGGGACTTCTGGAGCTGTAACTACGGTCAGGGCCGTTACATGTCCTTTACGGCCCACTGGTGAATGTGCTTCCTGCCCAGTGCACACCAACAACTTGGCACGGAGAACGGCCGCTTTCATTCCTCCTCCAACCGTTTCACAAACTGCGTGCTCACTCCTGCGCCAATGTCTCGCCTCCTCCTCCTCCACCACCGAACCACCAACTCAGCCTCCACAAGTACTGCTCCCTCATACCCCATGTTGTAGGGCATAGCGGTGTCACGCTATTCTACACCTAGCTTTCCTCGGCGAACGAAGTCACAACAGGGGAAGAACTGCTCCCGCGTCATCGCAGCAGGAAAGCGATGTTGTGGCTTTCTCTCGCGCAACTGCAAATCGGAACCATGGTGACGGCACAATGGAGGAACATGGTGACCGCTTGCTGTTCAACCGAGAGAGGATGGTCCATGCGCCTGCATGGCGCACGTGTATCAATCTGGTTTAAAAGGTTCCTGAAGTTTTCCACCCGATCTTCAAACATTCTCGAAAATGGCCAGGAAAACTGTGTCTTGGCACCTTTATCCATTCGTTACAAAGCTGGAACACCCTCCCGAGTTGCAGCGGCAGAACGGCCCCCCCCCCCCTCCCCCAACACGCACTGATATGGCGAAGTTTTCCACCCGCTTGAATTTCCAGCCTGCACATGTTGACCGACTGTATGAACAGAGAAAGGCCATTAACAATTTTTATGATGATCCAGGCAACGAGAAGTACTCCCCTTTAACATTGAATGTCAGCCAGTGGCAGCTCATGCGTGACACCTGCCATTTGTTGAGCCATTCGAGGAGGCCACGTTATTCTTGTCAGTCGCCAGAACTACGGATGAATAACGTCATTCACACTGGCTTCATGTCCTGGAAAACAGATGCTTGAAAAATCTGTCTGGGTGCAAGGGGACTGGAGATGTTGGCGACTACATCTCTTGGCCACATGAAGTCCGGTGGGGACTGAAATGGGAGGAGTAGGAGGAGGAGGACATTGGAGCAGAAGCATTGTCTGGTGAAATGAAGTGTATATCTACCCAGGTGACAAGATAGGAGGAGCAGGAGAAGCTGGAGGAGTGGATGGAATGAGTAAGTGACGGAGGACAGATGACTCCCAAGCACCGTGGCAGTGTATACAGGGAAATGGAGGCAGAGCCCCCGGAAGTCACTAACTTGTGCAGATGTCCCCGCAGCATTCTTATTTGCCTGGCTAGTGGAAACAGCCGAATAGTTCATCATCCGGCAGAGGGATGACATCTGGCTCTCCACCCTATTGGAACCCCTCGCTCACCCCCACCGTTCCAAAAGGGAGGCCTTTTTCCAGCTATTGAGACTAGTAATACAAACTCAAATCTATATTAGAGGGAAATCCTACCTTAATCAGTTGCCGGCTGCCTATGTGCGGCAATCTGTCCCTCCTCCTGACAGGTCTAACCTGGGCGGATCCTCAGCGCTCACCGTACTACTGCCGCGGCTCGCTGGGGGACAGGTTGGGGGGGCAGGAGCAGTACCAGCTCCATCAGCAGTAACCTAAGCTCTGGAGTCACTAATGAAGCAGCTTCCTTCACGTCCTCCTAGTGAGGAGGGCATTCACCGAGCAGCAGCAGCAGCAGGACATGGCGCATTCCCTGAAACAACGTTTGTGGCCTACTTGGACAGAGCACTCTGCCACCTCCAGTTAGAAGATCCCTGGACTACTTGCAGCAAAACTGGATGTGTGGCCTGCAACTTGCCGAGTTTGCAGTGGAGAAGCTTTCCCTGCCGGCCAGTAGTGTGTCATCAGAGCGGGTGTTCAGATGCGGCGGTGGGCCATCGTTACCGCCCAAGGAGGAACCCGCTTGCCACTGAATGTTGAACGACTGACCTTTGTCTAAGATTTAATCAGCGTTGGAGTCGGCCCAGGATCTCCACACACCAAGCTTAGGCGTCAGTCTGCGTTCAAACTACCTGCCTCAGAGCCACTATTCGATGCCGCGCCACCCCCTGATTCCACAACATCTGCAGATAGTCTTCTCCATCTGCTACAACCCCATGTGTCTTTACCAGTACTGTATTTCCACCCACGCTCAACACTCTGTCAATTGTGCCACTCAAGGTCTCATGCTGCTGCTTGGCTTTTTGCTGTTGCCGTGACATCCACACTGTGTCATTGTGTCCACTCTGCGGCTGGTACTGTTTTGCCCTACTCCTTCTGCTCCAGAATGAGTCAATTTGCCACTTTCTGACCTCATGCTTTTGCTCCTGTCATCACCTCCTCTCTCTGTCATTGTGCCACTGCCTGACCTCATTCTGCTGCCGCACGTTACCTCACGCTTCCTCAGTCATTGTGCCGCTCTGTTGCCTAATACTATTTTGCCACCTGTCAGAATGTCATTTGTGCCACTCTCTGAACTCATGCTGCTGCTGTGACTCGTCGTGCCCTCCACACTGTGTCAATTGTGCCACTTCTGGACCTCATGCTGCTGCCGTGGCAGCTGCCGTGCCCTCCACACTGTGGCCAACTCCAGTTTTTGCCACTCCAGAATTTGTCATTGGTGCCACTGTTCTGACCTCAATGCTGCTGATTGTGGCTGCTGCCGTGCCCTCCACACTGTGTCATTGTGCCACTGTCCTGACCTTATGCTGCACGCTGTTGCTCCATTGCCCTTGTCCCTCCACAACTGTGTCAATTGAACCACTCATTGGCCTACTCCTGGTTTTTTTTGCCGCTCCAGAATTTGTCATTGATGCCACTGCCTGACCTCATGCTGACTGCCACCTGTGACCTCCACACGGTGTCATTGTGCCACTCGGCGGCCTGGTACTGATTTTGCCACTTCAGAATGTCATTGTGCCACTGTCTACCTCATGCGCTGTGGCTGCCCGCCCGACACCCGTCCACACTCTGTCACTAATGTTGCCAACCGAGCACTCAGTTTGTTTTTTTCCAGCTTTTGCTGCCATGACTTTAATCGAGGCTACGTTCCTGCTTCATTTTATGTCAGTTTTGCCCCCCATAGATCAGTGCCCAGCGGTCAATTTATATGAAGCGATCTAAGAGCTGCGCAGTTCCATGTGCGTGTCATACAAAAACACAATCATTAATGAGCCAAACCAAGCTCCCTCTGCATATTTAATGCTGGCCACATACGTTCTACCAGCACCCTGCAGGCTTCTGGGCAGCCTGGAAATAGCTGTTTTTAAACGTGATCATGCCGAAGTATTCAGTCGGACCGAAACGAATATTGGTCGTGGAAAATACGTCGAAGTGACCGTACACCGAATTTTTGAGAAATTCTCTCCATCCCGTAGTGGCATCAGGTGGTGGCGTCATCAGAAAATATGACTGAGCAGGTAGTTTAGATTCCATACTCATACTCAAAGATTTTGTGATGTGTCATCATGGGCTGATGTAATGCAGACTTCCTAAGGCATTTGTGAGTGGAATCCTGGCCCATCCATTCCTGATTCATCTTGACAAAGGTCATGTCGTTACACATTTCGGTGGACATCGGGTTTTCCTTGGGTACCGATCCGCCCCCCGCCGCCGCACTGAACACCCGCTCTGATGCACACAACTCGCCGGCATGACAGCTTACCCACTGCAAACTCGCAAGATTCTCCAAACACATCCAGTTTGGCTGTGCCCAGTAGTCCATCCAGAACATCTAACTGGGGGGTGGGAGACAGTGTTACGGCAGTTGTGGTACGTTGAGCGCAGGGCAGTGTACGTGAGCTCTGAGAACCCCCCAGTTTCAGACCTGTTCAGAGGAATGGATGATGCCGCACATAGGCAGCGCCAATTGACTAAACAGGCTTCTCTATAGTATTCTGAAGTTTGTGTCCTCCCTCTCAGCAGCTGGAAAAGGCTCCTAATTTGGTTGGACCAGTATCGAGGGTCCAATAAAGGGGTGTGTGGGCCATAAGTCATCACCTTGCTGGATGTTGACTATTCGGCTGTCACTAGCCAGGCAAAACAGCATGCTGCGGACCAATCTGCACAAGTGACTCTGAGACTGGTCCCTGCCTCCAACCTCCACTGTATACTGCCTGACGGTGCTTGGGGGTATCTGCCTCATCTACTCATTACCCTCTAACCTCCTCTAGCTACTCCTGCTCATCCTCTCCTGTCACCTGAGTAGAAAAACCACTCATTTCACCAGACAATGCTTGTGCTCCAATGTCCTCCTCCTCTAGTTCAGTCCCTAATGGACTCATGTGGCTGCAAGTTGTAGTCGCCACGTCTCCAGTCCCCTGCCCAGACAGATTTTTCAGTATCTGTTCTAGGACATGAAGTCTTCTATCCATTTTCAGAATCTTCTGAAGATCGGTTGGAGACTTCATGAACCTTTTCACAACCAGATTGAACCAGTGCGCCATGCATGGACCATCCCTCCTCGGTGCAGCGCGGACACCATGTTCCTCCCATTGTCCATCACCATGGTTACGATTTGCAATTGGCACAGAGAAAGCCACACATTGATTTCTTGCTGCATGACGCGGAGCAGTTCCTCCCCTGTGTGACTTTGCTCGCCGAGGCAAGCCAAGCGTAGAATTGCGTGACACCGCTGTGCCCTACACATGTGGTATGATGGAGCAGCACTTGTGGAGGCTGAGATGCTGGTGGTGGTGGAGGAGGAAGAGGAGGAGGAGGCGGCGGACATTGGCGCAGGAGCAGCAGTTTGAAAACGTGGAGGAGAAAGCGCCGTCTCCTGTCCAAGTTGTTTTTGTGCTGGGCAGGAAGCACATTCACCCAGTGGGCTGTAATGGACATGTACTGGCCCTGACCGTAGTTACAGCTCCACATGTCCGCACTGTCGTGCACCTTGGAACAAACCGATAAGCTTAAGAACTGGCCCACCTTCTGTTCTACATAATTTGTGATGGGCTGGTACTGCCTTTTTGGAAAATAAATTACGGCTTTGAACTCTCCACTTCGGCTCGGCACAGGCCATTAGTTCTCTGAATGGTGCAGAGTCCACCATTTGGAAAGGGAGGGACTGCAGTACCAACAGCATGGTCAGCTTCTGCACTTTAGGATGGCAGGACGCATACTGTTGTCTCTTTGCAATCGCCTCGTTGAACGACTGCTGGCGCCATGAGTAGCGAGGAGCAGGAGCATCTGGACCGGGAGATAATGGCAAAGAGAAACAGCTCCCTTCTGCAGAGATGGTGGAGCCTTGAGTGGCTGCAATGGCATGCGTGCCACTGGGCGCTGCTGCTGCTGTTGCTGCGGCGGCAAGATGGACCACCACATCTGAGCCACGTTTTATCCAGGCCACCGGATGGTGACGCTGAATGTGTTAACGCAGGGCTGTGGTGCCAACGTTAGCTCCCTGGCCATGCTTCACTTTCTGCCCACAGATTCTACATATACCCATATTCAGCTCGTCCGGTGTCTTAGCAAAGAACTGCCACACCACTGAGTAGCTGATTTTTCCGCCAACGCTCCGCACTGAGTGACTACTACCACAGCTGCCTCTCTGAGCCCCCGTGCCACTACTTTCTTGGACCTGCGAAGCAGGTTTTCTACCCCGTGGCTGTTTGGCTCCCGACCTCGCACTGCTGCTACCCTGCTGACTCACGGCCACACTACCCACTTGCTGGCTGCGCCGCTGCCTGACGCTCAAGCTGACGCCCTCTTCTCCTGACGTTGATGAAGCCCTTGCTTCACCCAGCTCCAAGTGCGGTCGGCTACATCATCATCGATTATTGTTTGATCTTCACTGCTGTTCTCCTCAACGGTCTTGGTATGCAGAGGCTGACCCCTCACAACATGACCTCCCATGTCACTCTCCACATCCATACTTTGCCGCCTACTGCAAGAAGCAGGGGATATTTGCCCCATTTCTTCGCTGCCAAGTAGCTGCTGACTGTCCTCCTCAAATTGTTCATCCTCCCTGTATTGTGGCGCTGAGCCCAGACCACATACTGGTTCTCTGGCTGAGGGAAACGGACGTGACTGAGGCGGGTTGAGGACAGGTGAGAGACGCTGTGCTGTTTACGGCCATGCCAACTAATTGTTGTGTCTGACGTTCCCACCGACTCTTGGCTGTGGTTGTCAGATGTCATCTGGGAGGAAGTCGATGACCTAGTCAACCAATCAAGAACCCTTAGGTTGCTGGTCAACACACGGCCGCTAGATGACATCGGCAGTTCTGGCCTCAACGAGTCACCCCTACTGCGATGTCCCGTTACTGTGCTGCGACCTGTGCCTGCTCCAGGAATGTTTGTGCCACTGCCACTCGCATGTGAAGAGTCTGCCACCTCTCTGTCTGACATACTATTTGTTCAAAAATGTACATACTCTGTTTAATGAAGATATCTGTATATGGTAAATACACACCCTGTATTTGACTCCAAATGAACCCATTAACATTCTTGGGTAACCCTTGGATATAAATATCACCAGGAGAAAATTAACTGTTATGTGTCTTGTTAAAACGCCGTATCTTTTACTTACTACAAAAGCAGAAACACGCTTAATTAATCTTTGGATATAAATTATGCTACAGGAAAAATTTTGCCTTTGGCGTTGAAAAACACTGTTTATTTTACTGACTACAAAAGCAGAAACACGCTTAATTAACCTTTTTATATAAATTAAGCTACAGAAATCACCAGGAAAAATGTTGTCTTTGGCGTTGAAAAACACTGTTTCTTTTTCTGGCTACAATAGCACAAACACACTTAATTAACCCTTGGATATAAATTGCGCAAAAGACATGAGCAGCAAAAAATTAACTGGTATGTGGCTTTTTAAAACGCCGTGTACTTTACTGACTACAAAAGCAGAAACATGCTTAATTAACCTTTGGCTATAAATTATGCTACAGGAAAAATGTTGTCTTTGGCATTGAAAAACACAGTTTCTTTTACTGACTACAAAAGCAGAAACTCGCTTAATTGACCTTCAGATATAAATTGCACAAAAGAAATGAGCAGCAAAAAATTAACTGGTATGTGGCTTGTTAAAACACAGTTTCTTTAACTGACTAAAAAAGCAGAAACACGCTTAATTATCCTTAGGGCATAAATTATGCTACAGGAATCAACAGGAAAAAATGAGCAGAAAAAAATTAACTGGTATGTGGATTGTATGTTTCTTTTACTGGGTACAACAGCAAAAACAGGCTTAGATAACCCATGGATATTCAATGTGCTCCAGAACTGACCAGATAGCATTAAAATGTATAAGCAGCTGAACTGGACGCACACTGAACTTCTATTCCAATACCCCACAAAATCAAAATTAGAACGGAAGAGGAGCAGTCTCTGAGAAAAGCCGTGACACCCCCCCAAAAATCGCTGTATAAAAGTAATTTCTTTTGTGTGAGATCTCAGCTACTGCAGCTGCAGCAGCTACAGCATGGCACAGAGAGAGCAGTGTGAGCTGCCAGCATCGCGTCCGGACTTATATAGTGCGGTGACGTCACAGAATCCCGCCGGTCTCTGATTGGCTTCATCTCTGCACATTTCATTGAGGGTCCTCCTTTATTCCTCCCAGACTTCTTTGCCCCATGTAACGCCATGTTCTTTCGGCCATTTTATCAATTACAAACACGCTTCGTTCCCGCGAATTACCTCAAACTTCGACTTTGTTCAGAACCGAAGTTTTCCTGAAATTCTAAACGAAGTCCACTTCGTTAAATTATTTTGCCCATCGCTAATCACAACCATAAAAGTCCACTCTATTAAAGTATAACATTATTTATCCTGAACAGTAAATGCCATAAAAATAGTTAGAATTTTTTGGTTTTTTGATCATCTAGCAAATAAATTGGAATGAAATGTAATAAAAAGTCATATACTGATTAAGACCACAGTTTGCAAAACTTAAGCAGGCCCATAGATGATAAATATAATGTTGATTAATCAAAGAAAATTATGATGAAAAAAATGCTTTGCTTTGAAGGGTTAAAGTGGTTATTTGAGATTGTTAACAGGTAACATGATTAACGGTACATACTCAGACTGGATCCGTGTTGCTAGTGGGGTTCCACAGGTTTTAGTATTGGGCCCTATTCTCTTTAATATATTCATTAATGATCTTACACATGGATTGCACAGTAGAATATTGATCTTTACAGATGATACGAAGCTCTGTAAAGTAATCAACACAAAAGAGGATAATGTGTTATTACAAAGGGATCTGGATAAGTTGCAGAGAAACGGCAGATGAGATTTAACACAGGTAAATGCAAGGTTATGCACATGGGGAGGTAAAATCCATTCCTTGATTACATATTAAATGGAAAAATGCTGGGAATAAGTGACATGGAGAAGGACTTGGGAATCCTGGTGGACAGTAACTTTAATTGTTGCAGCCAGTGTCAGGCAGCAGCTGCCAAGGTAAATAGGATTATGGGGTGTATTAAAAGGGGCATAGATGCACATGATTAGAACATTATTATATCATTATACAAGTCACTGCTCAGATCACACAGGGAAAATTGTGTACAGTTTTGGGCATCGGTACACAGGAAAGACATTGTAGAGCTTGCACAAGTTCAAAAAGGGGCAATGAAAGTAATAAAACAACTGGGTGGACTACAATACCCATAAAGATTAGCAGTATTAGGGTTATCTAGTTTAGAGAAAAGACGGCTTTGGGGGTAAATAAGAAATATGTATAAATATATTAAGGGTCAATATATAGATCTCTCCCAAGATCTATTTATACCCAGGACTTTATCCAGAACAAGGGAGTGTCCTCTATGTCTTAAGGAAAGAAAGTTTTTACATAAACATAGAAAGGGATTCTTTACTGTAAGAGCAGTGACACTGTGGAAATATCTGCCAGAGGAACTTGTCATGGTGAATTCAATTCATCATGATTGACAGAACACTTCTTGCAAATTAGGTTCCTTTATTCAAATCACAATATTGGCACATTAACCACGACAACACTTGACAATACTTAAACGTCAACTGTTTTGGTCACATGGGACCTTTTTCAAAACAGACGCTTAGCAACTTTAGGTAAAAGAGCACATAATGAATGTCGGCCGCAGCTCGGTCTATGTAGAAATGATGATCTCATTCTACATAGACCGAGCTGCGGTCCACATTCATTATGTGCTCTTTTACCTAAAGCTGCTAAGCGACTGTTTTGAAAAAGGTCCTATGTGACCAAAAATGTTGACGTTCAAGTATTGTCAAGTGTTGCCGCTGTTTATGATGCCAATAATGTGATTTGAATAAAATCTAAATCTAATTTGCAAGAAGTGTGCTGTCGAATATGTTGAATTGGATATACTAGGTTTGAAACTATCCTTCAACTGAGCATCACATCATTTTTAGTGTGCTGAACAATTTTTATATTGAATGGCGCATTCAATAATAAAAAGGGTCTGGATACATTTCTAGAGAGTAATAGTATAACAAGTTATAGTGACTAGGATTCTGGAGAAGGGTCATTGATCCAGGGATTTATTCTGATTGCCAGATTGGAGTCGGGAAGGATTTTTTTCCATAAAATGAGGACAATTGTTTTTGTTTGCCTTCCTCTGAATCAACAATTAGGCTGAACTGAATGGACGTCTGTCTTTTTCAGACTTACAAACTATGTAACTAAGACAACTTATTTATTTCTCTGTGTAACTAGATTGTCTTTGTCACAGGGATGCTTTTTACTTTAGATGTGTTACAAAGAAAATTGAATACATTTATTTTTTACATATCCATAAAATACATTTTATACAACTCTCTTTATATTCAGTTTTGTCAAAACATAATTAGATGTTATCTTGAACTATAGAATCTATATATATTTATTCTAATTGAATATACAAAAAACAAGAAAATGCATAAACAATGCTGAAATATATAGACAGATATAAATGTAAAAATATAACTTTTTCATTAGATCTCACACACAGCTATTTCATAGTTAATTGTTGTACATATGATCTATAATATGTTGTCCATAGACTATTAAGGGTGTTACTGAACTGTTTTATTCCTCATAAGGAGTAAAATATCTCATTGGGGAGAGGCATCTTGTTCCTCCAATTTTGCACAGAGCCACATGTATTTTTTACCTATTAATAAATAAAGTAGTGCACAGAAAAAATAGTACATTAATTACTGAAAATTACAGAACGGCCATACTTACTGCTGAAGAGGCAGGTCAAAAATACATTCCTAGTTGGAGGCAAAAAAATACCTAGTGCTACATGGGAGAAATTGCCCAGGTGAATAATGCTCATGAACCATCCCTCACACACAATCAGTACTATTCATGAATGAAGTGACTGCTTAGTGCATACATGTAGCATACACATTTTGGTTCAACAGCTTAGAAACATCCTTGACCTTGGACCCATTTAGTACGGTACAGCCAGTACTGGCCTGGCAACAAGGGTGAATTAAGAGACCCACTAAGAGCCACTGTCACCACCTGCTAAACTATTTCAATAAGGTAAAAATAATTTTACTTTAGTGAAATGTACAAGCCCCAAAATTATCCAATTAAATTGTCCAAGTAAATTTTCCAGGCTCAAAATAAGCCGAAAACATCTTGTTAAAAGAAGGTGGAGACCCTACCAGGTGGGCTGTAAAACCAGGAGATCTGAAACTTTTCTGCAGCAGAAACAGCAGTGTCATCAGTTATTGTGGTAGGATGCTGGAAAGATGCTGAAAGTGCTGCTTGTCAACTGTCTGTATTTTTTTCAGGCGTCAACATTAGGGCAGTTTTACAGTCAACTAGTGTTTTCCTTCCAGCCTCTGACAGAGCCCCTTACAATTTACTGTCTTCACCAACCCCCCTCCACATCAGTCCTGTCAGTTGTTGTGTGTGTTTTTGATCACTTGTCCACATACCTGATCATACCATTTTTCTTTACCTATGTTCTGTCCTACACCCACAGCCCTCCCACGTACTCTCTCCCTTTTCTCACCAACAAAGCCCATTCTCACCCATTGCCTTCCCTCTGCCCTTGTAAATAATCATTGCCTTGTGGTTTCCCTTCATGATATACTTCTATAAATGATACCCTGCCACCTAATATCTTCCTAACTACTAATCTTTAAAACTGCCATAAAGGGGCTAAAAATCCTTCCAAACAGTATTTAAACACATGGACAAATTAGTTGGTGTCCTTCTATTTATGAAAGAAAACCACACAATGGTCAATGGTCACTGAAATAATATAAAACTGTCTAAGCTTAATTTTCTGAAAATCAACTAAGCAAAATCAGATGTTGCCTTTGAATCATGGTTCAACGAAGGTGTGTCTTGCAATTTGTATCACTAGCGTCTTCAAACTTGTAATCAGTCTGCCTACAAAGGGGGAAAGTAGTAACTATTGTGTTTGGATTATAATGTGTACCACACTGAGTATGGACCAATGGAAGCTGAGGAGAGCGTAGTCTCAGGAGATTAGAAAGAAAATTATAGACAAACATAATAAAGGTGATGGCTATTAAACCATCTCTAAACAGCTTACACATATTATATTAACTAACTTACCTGAACGGTTTTGGTTTGCTGAAAAATTTCTTTTGAAAACTTTTTGAAAGGACCACTTAATTATGTTCATGGACAATATGTGAGCTAAAAGGTATTTCTTTTACATGCATATATCAATGTTGGTGTGAAAATAAAGCATATTAGGTATATGTTACATGTAACTGAGAATTTTATGGATCCCAGTTATTTTATCTCTTCCCATAGCTATTTTATATTATTGATTTATAAGTGGTAACAGGAAAGAAACATTTTTTGATTTTTGAGAAAAGTAGCTGAGAATGCAATTTACAGTGTTTACTTTTCCGTTTCTCTAATTACATTGTAATGACCGCAGATAGTGGATCCACTGAGCGATGGTGTAAGCCGGGACGGAGTTGATTTTCACCACAGCCCGTCGCAAGGCAGGATGGGCTTGATGTGGCAGACGAACCCAGGTCACAACCCCTGGCTTACTTGCCAGCTTATTCTTTTGCTCACTTGGTTGCTGATGAGGAGTGGCTCAGCCACGTTTATGTAACAAAAAAAAAAAAATGTCACCAATTTGGTTATTTGGTTATTTCCCCGTTTTATAAACATATGTAATCAAGGCAAACCAAGAGTTGTTATCTGGTAACTCACTCCAAAAAGCTTTGAATGAGGAAGAATATTTTTTTCAGGAAAAAAGAAAGGCACCGAATCAATGAGACGCGAGCAACTGATGCGGGGAGCAGGAATTATATGCGGGACTGGTTGGCAGTCACAGGAATAGGAGCGGGGAAGCCGGAGGTATGGGTGCTCTTGCGTCACGATGTGTGGGTCACGAGAGCACCCATAGCACCCATCCCACTCTGGCCTCCTCCTCTTTCTTGCCTGAAGAAACTTTTCTAGTAGTTCTGGTTCCAAGATGTTGGCCTATGACTCCCAGGACCTTTGTTTTGTCCCGAACCCTTTCCAGTCAACAAGAAAGTGTCATCTCTGCCTAATCGTCTTCATGGCCAGGATCTGTTTTACTGCAAAGATGTTGGTGTTATCAGCTTCAGGAGACGGAGAGACGACCTTTAGTTAGAAATGATTAAGGTGTACCGGTTTCAGGAGGGAGACATGGAAGGAATTCAGGACACACATCTTGGGATGAAGATGGAGCTTAAAGGCAACTGAGTTAATTTGTCTCAGCACCTCGAATAGCCCCAGAAACCGAGGACCCAGCTTGTAGCTGGGGATGTTAAGATGAAGGTACTTCAGTGACAACCACACCTTGTCTCCTGGATGATAGGTCGGGGGAGGTTTTCTCTTTTTGTTTGCTTGAGACTTTATATGTGGATGCCTGTTGCAAGGATTTGTGTGTGTCACTCCAGATGGACATCATATCCAGGTCCAGGTCGTCCACAGTGATGACATCAGAAGACGTAGGCAGTAGGAGTAGTGGGTGGGGATGTTTTCCCAAGACCCAGGGAAAAGGGGGAGGCTCGGGGGCAAAAATTTGAGTCCAGGGATTTGAAGAGAATAACCCCACGGCAAAAGGTGGACCATCATTTGATGGGGGCGACAAGGAGTGGCCGAATTTCCCAAGACCTCTCAACTTGACTAATATTTTGTGGATAGTAAGCAGAGGAGAAGTCCAGTTCTATCTGTAGCTGGGGCATGCCAGAACCTCTAAACAATTTGTACCCCCCATCGAGAAAAATAACTGGGGAAGTTTTGTACAAATGAAAGTGTGCTGGAAGGAGGTTGGTGAGTGTGGGCAGAGTGAACCCCCGTGGGGAAATTTTGTGAATCTTAGAAAAATGGGCTGTGACCATTCAAATGACAGTATTACTGGAGAAGGGTGGCAGATGTGTGATGAAGTCCATTGAAACGTGAGTCTAAGGGCTATTTGAAATCAGCAAAGGTTGAAGCAGGCCTGCCAACTTGAGGCAAGGGTTCTTGTTGCAGGCACCAGTGGTACAAGATTCTAGGAAAAGCCCCTTGACATCTCAAAACAAGATGGGGGCCACCAGTAAAACAAGTTTTAATTTGATTTTAATTTTTTTCTCTGGAACCAGGAGCACACATGTCTTTCCCAGGGGAACATGTTGGAGGATTATGGAGGCTGCGAAAATAAAGCATTTTGAAGCAATGATGTGCCATGTAGCTACCTCCTCACCTATAACATCAAGCTGGGGAGGGCATCGGCATTGATGCTTTCGCAAGGGAACGGATTTAAGAAATTGAACCAGGAAAAAAAGGGCCCCCACGGTTTGTCGTAGATTTAGATTTTGGCCAATTGGATGCACAAAAATTCTTTGGTTTTATAATTTGATGGATAAAGGGGGAAGGGAGTAACTGATGTGGGGAGCAGGGCCACGTATGTGCCCGCGTTCAGATCTGCTTTTTTACACACATATTTTAACTGCATGGATTAATTGATTCTGTGTGTAAATAGTCATTCCTACTTAGCTGAATCAGCTATATAGTTGAAGCTGGATAAATCATTAAAACGTGTGTTATAATGTGATTACCTGAACTTTTAGTAGAAAGGGGGGGTTTAGAAACAGATAAAATAGTAGATAAAAGTATTAATGGATATTTTTTCTTTTTTCAGAAAGTCTTTTTCTTTTTATATTGATTTATTGATAAATTAGCTGAATCAAGCTGAAGTAGCTAACTCATTTCCCTTTTTAATTTTTTACAAATGGGGGTACAATCATCACAAGTACATAACTTTGGAGATATCAAATTAATAATGTTAGCAATTATCATTTTGATTATTGTTTATGCTTTTTATGTATTTATTATTGATTTTGTCATTTACCCTTTTATGCATTAATATAAAATTGCCAACAATCGTAAACGCTCTTTTCCCTTTTTTGAACTCTCCAAAACCTTTTTTTTTTAAAAAAAATAAATAAAAAAATAACACTTTGGAGACCCTAACTTAAAAATTAACGGTATCTGAGATACGCATTACCCACCCTTTGCGGTATCTTAGAAATTAGAACAAAAAAGGGGGAAATTGTCAGAGGAAATATAGGATTAAGTGATTTCTCTATTATTCACTAAAGGCGAAGTTTTTATGGGGGGTGCACCCGTATTTGGTGTGCTTTCCGCCCAAAAACGCCCCAGCCCTGTTCTTGAGTATGAGAGGTGCCCTTTGCGGCGGCCCCACCACTTGTAATGCGCCCAAGATGTGGGGACGTGTTGCAACACAACCGCATGATTCTACACATTTATGACTGGAGGACGGCAAAACTAGGTGCTTAACATTTACAACCAAGATAAAATTGGTCTACCTGAGCCTGAGTTGTCATAGTTGAACAACAACACGCCTAGATGTATGACCCGCAGTAGGACAGGTTAATAAATCCTGGCACATTCTACACTACTAATGTACACAATACAATTGGGGTGTGAATTCCAAAGTTCATACATGTCACCCTATGTTTTAAATGTTCATATTTCTAAGACTTAGAAATGATCTGTAAGGAATTTGTTTGATAGGCACTTGATCTTACCTGGTTGGCTTATCCTTGACATAGTTATAGATGAATAAACATTAATTAGTTCCTCAGTCTTAAAAGAAAGTGTTCGTAATTTACAACAGGTGCAAAAGAGACTTGTTTATGTCTATTTTTTATCTATAGTTATTTGGCTGAGCTATTCTCTCATTTGTTGGTTTTTGTCCCTTTAAGGTGACAGAGATGATTACTGTAACATTCCATCACTTATTTTCCAGATTCCTCTAGGACCATCAATATATCCCCCAGATATTTTAGCTAGCCCTGACAATAAACAATCTACTAGGATTTAATAATCAAAACAATGGTTAGATAGGCTGTTTTTCTTGTTTCAATAAAAAACATCTAATTAATTACCTGATATGTTGTAGCCATGGTGATTTATGCTGCAAAAATTATTTACTTAGACAATGCAACAAAAAAAAGATAATGTAAAGGTTACTGCTTATGCAAACGTATGTTGATTAAACTAACCACTTGTATTGCAAATTTGAATCAAAGGTGAGAAGTAATGATGATAAAGTTAATGTTTGCCACACCTCCAGATCAACCTGTATAAAAACTTGAAAGTGTTAACCAAAATATTTTTTTTTTTGCTTTTGGATCAACTTGATGTCAGGTATCAATCTTCCGACATGATGTGCATATGTTCATTCTGATATTAATTTGCAAACTGGCACAATGAGTAGGCACTAATTAGTCATGGGTTTACAGTGACAACAAAGTTTAAGGTCTATAGGACTGTAGCCAACCTCCCTGGATGTGGGCACAAAGGAAAATCTGGACAAAATTGAAGATGACTGATAAAATCGAATGGCACATCACTTAGCACACTGATGTTCTTTAAAGAGAATTATAGGTGAGCTTCTTCAGTCTTAAGGTATATTAGTGTCAAATCGCACCATGTGTTGCTGTCTTTACCAATGTAGGCTTAATGGAAGATAACCAAGGATGAAACAATTGTTAAAAGCAAATCATAAAAAATCAAGACTGTTTTTTTTTTTTTTCCAAAAAGCACATTGTCAAGTCACACAGCTTCTGGTAGAATGCCCTTTGGACAGATAAGACAAAATTGGAGCTTTTTGGCAAGTTACATCACCTCTATGTTCACAGACACACAAAGAAAAGTACACAGGGTTTCTTGAATTTGTGCAGGGTAAAATGAAATATCAAGGCTATCAAAATGTGCAAATGAGCAAAATGTGCTGCCCAGTGTCAGAAAGCTTGGTCTCAGTCATAAGTCATGGATCCTCCAAAAGGATAGTAACCCAAAATACACAGCTAAAAACATTCAAGAATGGCTAAAAGCAAAGCAACGGACTATTGTGAAGTGGCTTCTATGAGCCCTGATCTAAATCCTATTGAACATCTGTGGAAGGAGCGAGCTGAGCATGGCAGGTCTGGGAGTTATTCACCATTTTAAGCTGATCGGGACAACTGGAGCAGTTTTGCTCACAGGAGTGGGACAAAAAATAGTGCTGTTGGACCAGTGCAGAAGACTTCATTGTGCGTTAGGGTATGTTAACTAGAGGTGTTGACACTTTTACATGCGTGCTCTGGGTTCGGTCTTGACCAGTGTTTCTCAACTCCAGTCCTCAAGACCCATCAAAAAGTCAGAGGTTTCAGGATTTCCTCAGCATGCACAGGTGATTATCATTATTGTCAGTGGCATTCTGCACAGGTGATATCATTATTGCAGTGTATTCTGTTGGAGATCCTGAAAATAATGACCTGTTGGTGGGTCTTGAGGAACTGGAGTTGAGAAACACTGGTTAGGTGGACCAATACGACGATCTACAATTGAGCATTGTAAAACACGTATTGTCGTTCACATGAGTGATTGCCGATGCGTGTTACATTGCGCCTTTCGAATCCGTCTTTTGGATCCATTCCAAGAATTGACATGTCAATTCTTGGCTTGAATACACACAGCAGGAGCCCTCCTATAATAAATATAGGTGCTATCCTGCTACTAACATTCACAGTTCACTAACACGCAGCGGCGTGTCTGGATATGTGGTAGATACCAATCGACGCTAAGTTTTTGGTATGCCCATTACGAAATTGTTTGTTTGCAGTTATTACTTTGAAAGGTTGTGCAACTAAATATTAATTAAGGATGCTATCATTTTTGTTCAGACCAGTGTGTTTGTAACCTGTTAAGCCCCATTTTTTTTTTCACCATTCACATTTCACATTAAATAACTTGCTAGATTAATCATGCAGGTTATTACTGTCATGTCGAAACCCAAAATATGTAGTCTTGTTTTTACTGTGTAATGCAGGCACAATATTTTTTTATTAAATATTTAGTTATATTTATTATTTATTTTATTCTTTTATTAATCACTTTTTTATATTTTTATTGTTTTAATATAAATGCCATGTAGGTTATATTATTGACCTTTTTTTACACTTAGTATGACAGTATGTGTATCAGTATGACAAAGGCAGCAGACAGGGCAGAACACAGTCTGCCCTGACTTAAGGTTTGTTATACTATTTAGCCCTGGAGCTTCTATAGGTCCCCAAGCTAATGGTGCAGACATTCCCCAGGCTGCATCGGGTCACCGGGAGTCACGATCATCTGACAGAGCAGGGGAATGCCCTTTGATTAATCATGGTGTTAAGGGTACGGGTGGTATGGAAGTTTTCTCAGCTTTTCACAGGGGGCCTGCAGAGACTGCACCAGGGACAGAGCTGTTAAGTACAGCTCTGTTCCTAGCACATCTGCGGTGCTGGGAACCGCAAAACCCCTCTATTAATGACTGCAACGCCCGTTGTCAAAAGACGTTGGGCAGTTGTTAAGGGGTTAAAATGTTTCATTTGAACCACAATTCAAAAGCGATGTCAAATTTAAGCGTATTATTATTTTTGTCAGTTTCTATTATTTCATATGCACATGCAGAGCCGGCTGAGCTGCAAACAAACAGCCCTTAAAGAGGCAGTAGTGCAGTACTAGCACCAACAATTCTGTCCACATATGCAAATACTGATGATGTATGCACTCCATACATGTGCTCGTAAACATCCACATAATTAAATTTATGAACATCTATGGTTTTATTTCTTTGACTGTGTAGATCGGATGAGTTGCTAGCGACACCTGGTGAGTAGGGATGAGCGATTATAATCGACAAAGTTGAAATCGCATACAATTTTTAGGCTGATCAGGTAAGTTCGATCAACGCGATATTTGAGGTGACAATCTTACAGATAATTTATTACTATCACGCCATCGGGGGGTGGACGGACAGACAGGCTTTTGAAAGGAGGGTGCATATTGTGCAGCCAGGATATGTCATTGTTACTGCATTGAATTGGCAATTTTTTTAAAGTACTTTTTGGCCAGCACAACATAGAACCTGAGTGAAATTGTCCTTTTATTTCGTGTGCGTCCAATTTGTTTCAAAGAGCCACCTTGTCATTTAGTTTGGATACAGAAATTTCTGTAATAATTGTTGGTGTATTTATTGGTGCAATAAAGCCACACACTTTGTGTATCTGTTTACCTTTAACAATAAATGGTATTGAACGTGTGGCGGACCAGTTTTGTTCTAAAGAGCCAACTAAGATACTTATAATCTGGTTAAGAAATTTTCTAGTAAAACAGGTTGGTATTTTTAATTGGTGCAAAAAACCAGTCTTTTTCTTTTTTATATGTATAACTTTTAAATAGCTGGATTGCACTTTGGTCGAGGCCCAGTTTTTGTTCAAAGAGCCTCACTTGTACTTAATTTGGATACAGAATTTTTGTAGTAAACTGTTGGTGGATTTCATTGGTGCAAAAACAACTTTGGTTATCTGTATAACTTTTAAATAGCTGTATTGAAAGGTGTGCGGCCCAGTTTTTTTCAAAATAGCAACGTTGTACGGCATTTTGTTTGAAATTTTTTTTTGTAACTGTTCTCATTTTTCATTGCTGCAAAAACGCAATTTCTCATCCGTGTATACTTCTGAATAGTTTTATTGCAGTCCGTCGAATCTCAATTGGCGCAGGTAGCGCACTTGTACAATTGTTTGTTGATAAACTATTCAATTCCTAGTCTACGGGCAGTTGTTAATTTGAAGGATTGATGTTTTGTTTAAAGTTACTTCCACCAGACTGCATTTCTCAGGATATTCGATAGAAACAATTTCTGTTTCTATCATAGTTTGGCTGTTGGAATTTAGAGGATTTATGAATAGCTGTGATTTGCCGTTCTTTCATAGTGATCCCTGCTTAAAAGATCTATTCCAGACCCTTTTTCCATTTTTATCTTTCTGACATAGGAAGTGAAATGCAAGGGGTAAGCGAGCAAAGATGGGTGTGGCATGGAGGTAAGGTTCGAGAAAATGGTGCTCCTTCCTGTGCTGGCGGAAAAACCCGTAAGCCAGAGTATCTTCCGGTTGCGGACCGTCAGGCCTGTCATCGTATGGGTCAGTGCCTGTGAATCGCAGTAAAGTAACAGCGTCGCCATTCTGTTCTTCAGTGGTTAATGCCAACATGCATCCAGCAGAATTACCTCCTTGGTCTTCCCAGTAACCGCCTCAAATGTCTTCAATCATCATCGTCAGCCGGGTCCATGAAGGTTTTTTGGGCCATGCTGCGGTCCAGGACACGGCATAGTCATTATTGTCAAATTCAACTAAAATTGGTGCGTTCAATGATGCCTTTTTCCGGCACTTTTTTAATTAGTGGGGTCATGCAGGTTGAGGTCATGCTGTGGTTACAGGACAGGTATAATCTATATCCAGCTTAAACAAAATGGTGGTTCAATGACTCCTGTTCAGGCACTTTTTAATCTTTGGGTCATGCGGGTTTTGGGGTCATGCTGCTGTACAGGACAGCCATAGTCCAATGTCTGTTCAATAAAAAATGATGATTCAATAATTACTGCCTTCTGGCATCTTTTTAATTTGTGGGTCTTGCAGGTTTAAGGGTCAGGCTGTGGTAATGGCAGGCGATAGTGATTTAGTCTGTCAGTTTTTTTCTGTCGACTCTTGTTGCCTAATTGGTCTTGCACCTAAGAACTGTAGCACGTATCAGTTTCCTGTTGTGGATGTTAATTACAGCTTCTTCCACTCTGTTTGGGTTAAGAATGAAGGTGTTGTTACATCTCACATAGGACTTTATTGGTCATCGGCGATAATCATGTTATCGACTATCGGATATAGTCATGATAATTGCCGATATCAACTATCGATATCGATAACAGATAGTGTCCACAATCGCTCATCACTACTGGTAAGACTTATGTCAAAAGCACCTTTACAAATATATTTATTGGTGACGTGTTCAATATTTATTTCACCAGCTGTAAATCATAAAAGAAGAAAGTAAGTAGAAAGAAAGGAAGGGAAAAAAAGAAAGGTAAGTAAGCAAAAAAGAAAGGATGGGGCAGTGGAAAGGAGAGAGGGAAGAAGAAATGAAGGAAAGAGGAAAGAAGGAATTTACAGTTCAAAAAAAATTTCTTACTATTGTGGTAGCTATCTTGGTAGTTTGCCTATGGAATGCTTTGTCCCTGAATGTGGTTAGGTCAGCAACACTTTTTTGTATATCTTTTATATCTAAAGGTTACCATTTTTTTTAATTAAAGCATTGCCTGGAGTTAAAAAGAGATGTCTGACTTTTTGAGATCATAACATATTAAAAATAATACTGATAAAAATTGTTTTGATTTAAATAGTTTTCATGAACATTTTTTGAACTTGAAAAGTCTTTTTTTAACCTCAGCTGCTATAGACGTATTGTGACTTTGAAAAGTAGTCTGCTTATTGCATGAGTGACACTGAGTTTAATGGTTGAGTGGACAGGAAGCTATGGAAGCTGTTGCTAATGTCTGTGAAGATTATACAATTAACTTTAATTTAAAGATAGACAGAAAAACTACTTCCAGTAATAACAATAATAATGGTATAATTTATAACTAATTCTGTACTCTTATGTACTTAAAGGGACAAATTAGTTTCATGACATGCTGGTTAGTGAATTCTTTGCATCATCATGTACCCCCAGAGGTTATATGGAATTGAACAGGCAATATAATACGCCTTTCTACTATTAAATCAAATGAGGAATGGGAGAGGTTTGGACTGTAGCTTTAATAGTCAGTTATCACTTAGGGTGAAACTAAGGACCAAACAAGAATGTACTGTACAATAAATGCTATTAAACTACTGCACAATATGAAAAAGGTTACACTACATAAAATAATTAAAAGTGCAAGTATAAATAACTTGCAGTGGATTACATAGTTAGTACAGGTGAAAAAAGAAATATGTCCATCAGGTTCAGCCAAGGCTGAGGAAAAATGTGGATGAAGGGAAGAGGTAGGTAATTTTTAAGCTTGGTTTCCCCTACTGATGCAGACTTTGGAACCCATAAAGAAACCAATCTGCCCTAAAGGAGTATTTCATTCTTGATCCCAAAAGTTCCATCAGACTGGATCTAAATATTTTATATGGCTACATAAGCTTTAATATTATTTAGTTGTAAGTAATTATCTAAGCCTTTCTTGAATTCATAACCATATTTCTTTCTATGACCAACTTGGAGTTTCTTATGGTAAAGAGCTTTTCTTCACGGTCCGCTAATCGACTTTTTTTTTACTCTAGAGAGGGAATGTCCCTTTTGCCTTTTGAGGGGGTTTTACATTAACCCCTTCCCGACATTGGATGTATGCATACGTCCTCGTGGGAAGTGCATTCCCGAAAATGGACGTATGCATACATCCTGGCGATCGAGCGGACGGACGGCACCAGGAGGTGAAAGTCACTTCCCGGGTCGTCTGTGACATCTCCATGCCCACAATGCATTGACAGTGATGGTGATTGACAGTTGCCATGGAGACCAGTACAAAGCAATAAGCCATGTGCTGATCTCCTATTGTATAAGCGATTTGACGATCGTTCATACAATTCCGTTCTGGGGAAAAGTGAGAAAAGTATAAAAAAGTTAACAAAACGTCAAAAAAAGTAAAACACGAAAAATAAAATTTAAACGTGTACATTGTTCTTTTCCCCTTTACAAACGCCAATCGCCCCCAAAAAGATCAAAAATAAACAAAGTACACATATTTGGTATCGCCGCGTGCATAACAACCTGCCCTTTAAATATGTCAAGTTAAATAACCAGCACGTTGAACGCTGTAAAAATAAAATAAAACATCAATATAGAAAGGTAATTTTCAAAAATTTTGATATCACTTCACTCATAACATAATAATGGAATAAAATAAGCGATTAATAATAAAAAGTAAGTCAATAATAAATCAACAAAGATCCTGTAACCATTGATACTAACAGTTAATCCTGCAAAAAAAAAGGCACTTACACGTTTTCTATATATACGGAAAAATAAAAAAGTTATGGCTATTAAAAAACTATAGCGATGCATTAATATGTTTTCAACAATAAAACTTTTTTTTTAAAGTGCTGCAACATAAAGAAACTATATAAATTGGGTATCACCATAGTTGTATCAACCCACAGAGTAAAACTAACTTGTCACAAATACTGCATGGTGAGTGCTGTTAAAAATAATTATTAAAACCTTCTCCAGGATTGTTGTATTTTCTTCACCCTCATTCAAAAATGGATTTAAATAATGATCCAAAAAGCGGTCCACAAAATTGATGCCATAAAAAATCAACTCATTCCGCAATAAACAAGTCCCTACACAGCCTCCAGTACATAGAAAATAAAAACTTTATTGCTTCAGACTTCGGCGATGCAAAAGCGTGTTTTCCTTTTTGAATAAAGTGTTTTTTATTGTGTAAAAGCTGATACAAATTATAAAAAAATATTACAAATTTGGTGACACTGCAATCGTATCGACCTCCGGTGTAAAGCTAGAATGTCATTTTTTTGCACAGTGACTGCTGTAAAAATATAATAAAAAAACACTAAACAGGATTGCTGTATTTTTGTTTAAAATGCACACAGAAAACCTAATAATAAGTGATTAAAAGCGTCATATGCCTCCCTTATGGTACTAATAAAAACGTCAAAATCATCCAAATAAAACAAAGCCAATAATCAGCTCCGTATACAGAAAAATTAAAAATGACGGCTTTCAAAATATGACAACATAAAAACACATTTTTTTAATAGATATATTTCTATTGTGTAAAAGTAATAAAACATAAAAAACTTATAAAATTTTATATTATTGCAATTGTATTAAACCACATTAGTAATGGTATCATGTCATTTATCAAGTACGTGAACACTAAGAATTAAGCCCCAAAAAAACTGGCGGAACTGCATTTTTTTCCCACCATTTTCATGGCCCAATGCACTAAAACCAAAAAAAAATGGAACACCTGTGCGTCATACAGCATAAAGCTAAAAAAAATTGTGAAACACCTGTGGGGTTGATTATCCTCAGTGCACCCTGGATTATTTAAGGGGTGGTAATTTCCATATTTATGGGTTCTTTTTAGGGGTGTTTACTAAGTTTTAGCTCCTTTTAGCACCTTAGGGCGCCCGCAAACCTTAAATGGTACTTAAATAAAATCGTAATGAAAATGAGATCCCAGAGCCAAATAGTGCACTAGGGCCACATATGGGATATCTCTGAAAACTGCAGATCTGGGGAATCCTTTTTAAGTGGCATTTCCCTGATCATAATGTACTGGTGTTCTTGTGTTACTAATGGATAAATATTGAAAATCTTCCAAAAAAGTTGAAATTCACCTCTTTTTGTTTAATTCTGTGAAACACCTAATGGGTTCTTAAACTTTCTAAATGCTGTTTTGAATTACTTTAAGTGTGTGTAGTTTCTTAGTTGAAGTCATTTTATGGGGTTATCTAACCATAAGGCCATGCATAGTCACGTTAGACTGGACTGGTCCCTACAAAAATGTATATTGCTAAATTGTTCTTGAAAATCTTGATTAATTACTACTAAATTTATAAGCCCTCAATGTCGTAAAAAAATCCTCGTGCATTTAAAAAAAATTAGCCACTACATTTAGACATATGGTAGATGATAGTTATAAACTATTTTGAGTGGAATAACTGTCTTACATGCAGAAACTTTTTAATTTTCAAAATATTAAGTTTTTCAAAAATATCACGATTTAATTAGATATTTTTCACAAATAAACAAAGACTTTTTGGACCAAAATTTCTTACTATCTTAAAGCACAATGTGTCATGAGAAATACAATCTTTGAATCACATGGGATAGGTTAAATTGTCTAAAAGGTCTATTCTTCAATAAAGTGTACACATGACTGATTTAAAAAATGGGGCTTCTGTCAAGATGAGGCCAATACAATCTGCACCTACGGCGGTAAGGGGTAAATCAGTGAGTTTCATCCAATACTCTTTTATGTAGGGGCCATTTTATTTATTATAAAATTAATCAGGTCTCCTCTTTGCTGGTTTTTCTCAAAAGTAAATAGGTTTAACAGGCTTCATACTCAACAGAGAAGAGAACAACTCATCAGATTTTTTTTTTAAAAATAAAAAAAAATTTTTTTTTTTATTTTTTTTTTTTTTTTTTTTTTTTTTTTTAAAAAAAAAAAAAAAAAATAAACAAAAAAAATTTTTTATTTTTTTTTTTTTTTTTTTTTTGAAAATTTTTTTTTTAAAATTTTTTTTTTTTTTTTTTTTTTTTTATTGTATTTTTAAAAAAAAAAAAAAGAAAACAAAAAAAAAAAAAAAAAAAAAAAAAAAATTATTGATTTCTTTAATTAATAAATAAAAAAAAAAATTTTTATTTTTTTTTTTTCGTTTAAAAAAAAAAAAAAAAAAAAAAAAAGAAAATTTTTTTTTTTTTAAAAAAATAAAAAAAATGACATCTCCTGTGAGTTCCTGGACTGCTGGATTATTTTGCTTATGTGTGGGTTCTGGGCCTAGTTCAACTGTTCATGTGATGCAATCTGTGGTGTCTGACCCTCTGTAGTCTCTTTATGGCTTTATTGTAGGTTATATCGGGTAGTAATAGTGGAAACATTCACTGGCCGCTTGGGCAGCGACACCATACCAGCGGGCTGACTTTGGCCTCAGTAGCAGGTCCGGGTGGCACGTCTGTGTGCAGGCCTGGACCCGCTGCATCTTTATGTGGCGCAGGACACTGTATCTCCTAGACCGACAGCCTGTAGACTTCCGGCTTAGGAAATCCCAGGAACAATGTTTCAGCATAGGCAGCATGTTGATTACACGCCGGAAACCAACTCTTCCGAGCGACGGGTCCCACAGCAGGGAGGTTAGAGTGAGGATCGCAATATTTACATACAGGGGGCTATCAAACTCAACCTGGGGCTATATTTACAGGGTGCCTTCAATCTACAGGGGGCTATAACCTACAGGGGGCATATCACCTACAGTTGGCTTTATACAAGGGGTCATATAACCTACAGGGGACTATATATAGAGGCCATATAACCTACAGGTGACCCTGAAACCTACAGGGGCCTTTAACCTACAGGGGACTATATGCAGGGGGCCATATAACCTACAGGGGGCCTATAGCCTACAGAGGGCCTAGTACGGGGGGGCTTTTCACTAAGGGGTCTTCGACAGGGGAATTTTACCTAAGGGGCATTCCCCTACTGAGGCTAAAACCTTGGGGGCTTTAATAAAAGGGGCAATTCCGACGTGGGCTATATACAGGGGGACATATAACGTACAGGGTCCATATAACCTACAGGGGACTATATATAGGGGGCCATATAACCTACAGGGGGCCATAAAACCTTCAGAGGCCTTTAACCTATGGAGGATATATACAGGGGCCATAAAACCTACAGGGGGCCTATAGCCTACAGGGGGCCTATCAACAGAGGACATTTTACCTACAGGGGCCTACCTACAGGGGTGGTATATTTACCTGTACCGACAGGGGGCTACATATCTCCTACGGGGGGCATATTACAGGGGGTAATTCTATTTGTAATACGGGGAGGCAGTATAAAACCCTATAGAGAGCTGTTCCCTACCTCAGGGGGCTTTTAAAACTGCAACGGAGGATGAAAACCAACTTGGTGGGGGGGGGCAACTTTTACCTACAAAGAGCTTTTTAAATCTCCCTATTGTGTAGATATCCTATTAAAAGTCCCTATTAAATGGTGTGCCCCATTTTCCTACTTATTAAATGGGGGGGGCCAAATTGGTGGGGTTGCTTTTAAAGTGAGGAGTTGCGGCCAGTCGTCATGGAGGTCTGGGCCGAATGGAGAAGAAAAGGGAAAAAGAACGATGCAGAGAATTGCTGATCAGATAGGATGTCTCCTGTGAGTCCCTGAAGTCAGGGGTTATTTCTAGTGATGAGCGCACAGTAAAATGTTCTAGTTCAAGTCAAACCTCGAACTTTGAGAAGTTCGGTTCGAAGTTCGAGTCGACCTTGAACTTCGAACCCCATTAAAGTCAATGGCAGAAGATGTTCGGGTTAATTTTCAAAACTATATAGGGAGGGGAAGCTGAGTTACCATCCTAACAGTACACCCAAAAGTGTACGCCGGGGACGAACATTGTTTTTGCCAAAAAATGATACGCTATGTGCCTCCAAAACACAATGCTTTTTTATTTTATTTTCTTAATGATAAATTATTTATGTGTAGCACAAAATAATAGACATGATGAAAAATACTGAATATCAAGCTCCACACAGGAAAATCAACGAAAAAATATGGTGATAAAAATGAATAAAGTTGCTGCACCCAGAAGGCCAAAGTAAGACATTTTCTTAAGAGTTAAGAGTCAGAAGGGCTCTGAACTACCTCTGCCAAGTCACAACTCCTGTAATAGAGTGGACACCCAAGTGCTTTGCGGGCTTCTTTCCTTTACGTTTCATTGGGGTTATGGCTGTTACAAAATTTTTATGCTGGGAATTTTTGTCTTTGGACCTAAATTGTAGCATTGTAGATATCACTCTCACATATTTGACACTGAGCATTTTTATTCTTTATCATAATATCCTTAATTATTGAAAAAAAAAATGACTGTGTTTAAAGAAGCTAATGGAAAGTGGTAAAAAAAAAATCCTATTATAAATCACATTTCCTTCTGTAGTTATTTATATTCTTAAAACGCAACCAGGTGTGAGTAAAAATTCTTGCTCCAGCACTTTAAGCTTCAGTGTCTTAAGTATTCCAACGCACCTTGAAAAGGTTTGTTACTTAATTTGAAAGGTTCACGTCTTATCCTGCCAGTAGTCAATATGTAACAATTTCCTGTCACTCATTTGCTAACTTCCTATTCCCCAAAAATACCTACCATTTAGAATTTTTTAGTTTCATTGCTGTCACATTCAGTTTCTTAATGCACTTTCTTTAGATTTTTACTTAAAAAATCCCCTGTTCACTACTTTTTAATTTCCCAAGCTTTAAATTTTTTGCATATGCCAGCTAACATATCAGACAAATTAGATCTATAATCATCTATGTGTGTGTTTGAATGCAAAACGATGGCGTTACAAGTTCTTTGTATAAAAGCTTAAGGGAACGTGTAGAGGTAGGGTTTTCTGC